>CAUYQG010048839.1:0-30241 GCA_963574415.1 Tarsius wallacei | reverse complement strand
CCAATACTACGGAAAGAAATCTATAGCCCAGGCGGGTCTCGAACCCACAGGCTCAGGCAATCCACTCACCTCGGCCTCCCAAAGTGCGGGATTACAGGCTGAGCCACTGAGCCCGGCCTCCTTCGTTGTTTATGTACGTGTTACTGTTTTTGAACCTGGCATCGCATTTCTGTGGAGTGCCTTGTGAATTTTCGCCTGACTTCTGGTCTGTTCATCGTTTGGCATCCTAGTTACTAACAGCTCTGAGTTCATTTTCCCCAAGGTCAGTGCTGCAGACTTCCTTGGCCATCTCCAAGGTGAGCCTGCCAGGTGACTGACACTAGGATGTGCTGTCTGCAGGCCCAGGGTTCTCAGTTGCTCAAGAGGAAATGAAGTCAGCCTTGGTGTGGTTTATTTTTAGTGAGTCTGTATTGACTAGCCTTGGTAAGTATTTGCAAGCCTTCTCTCTAATACCCCTTCTAGAATTTTGCTGGCATTTGACGTTGCCTTTAGTTTCTAGTATCTAGGTTAGAAATCAGATGTTTCTTGATTACAAATCAAGGTGTGCCCGGCTTGCCCTCAGATCCCTGGCACTGCTCCGGGCCACTTGATCACCCCCTTGGCCCTGCTGAGATGGCTGGTCTGAGCTGGAGACATGGGTGCTGTCCACGTGGCTCCGTGCTCTTGGTGTCTCCTGGGCTATAGATTTCTTTCCGTAGTATTGGTTTTGCCCTCATAGGCTCCCTGTAAGGAGCTGGGTAGTTTTGCTGCTTCTCTGTCATCTGTTAATATCCCACCATACCATGCTCATCTTGGAACTAGGATAACTTGGAACCTTGTTCTCATCTTGGAACAAGGATAACTTTAGAAGCCTGTTTTTTGTTTTGGTAGTTTGTTTTGTTTTGTTTTGCAATACCCCATCTAAATCTCAGTTCTAGCTTTCCTGGCAATAGTTTTATGTGATTTTTGTTTGTCTTTATTTTGTGCTGCGTCTCACCCTCCCCGCCCCAAACACACACACACGTGCGCACACACACACGCACACACACACACGCGCGCACACACACACACACACACACTGGAAGGACAGGGCTAGGTTTTTGCTTTTTTAGAAATCTTGGTTCACTAGATAGTTCCCTGTATAGCTGCATGGCCTTATGTGTTTCTTTTTCTTAAAAGTGGGATTTTTCTGTGTAGAACTTTACGTTGCTTTACATTCTGTTTAGAACCTTGTTTAAATAAATGTCCGCACGTGGCCTTCCAGTAAAGTTGAGCCTTTCACCGTGGGTTTTTCTGTGAATTCGTCTACCACGATTTCTCTTCATGTGGGGTGACTCGTGCCTCATTTCTTCCTCTGAGCTAATACACTCCGGTGAAGGAGCCCAGGTGCTTCCTGAATTTATGAATGAACTGTTTTCTAAGGGACGCACACTGTGCGCGGTTGCTGCGCTCCTGCTTCTGTCTGTCGCTCAATGCTGTGGCTGTTGCCCACTGGCAGGCCCAGCGACGCTGAAGTGTGACCGATTCAGAAACTGCTGTGCTGAGTCCAGAGTTCCCCAGACAGAAAGCCCTAACTTGTTTTCTTTTCTGTCTCTCTTGTTGTTGTTGTTGTGTCAGGGTCTCACTCTGCACCCAGGCTGATTGCAGCTCAACCTCCTGGGCCCCGGTGATCCTTCCGCCTCGACCTCTCAAGTAGCTGGGGCTATAGTCATGTACCACCACGCCCAGCTCATGTTTTTATTTTTCTGTAGAGATGAGGTTTGACTGTGTTGTCCAGGCTGGTCTTGAACTCCTGGGCTCAAGCGATCCTCCCAAAGTGGTGGGGTCACAGGCATAAGCCACTGTACCCAGCCCGTGAAGTCTTAATTCTTCTCATGGAAATGACTTTCTTCTCTTGATCGCTTGTCTCTGATTGCATTCACTGTGTCCCTTCCTTGCCTGAAGGCCTGCGAAAGTGGTACTTTGGACTTTGTTCCTCCGTATGGCGCAAGTGTTGTGAATGACTGGTGGTCCCCACAGTATCTCCTGCCTGTGTAGCCTTCACGCCACCTCCAGTGTCACTTTCTGAAGCACAGGATGAGCCCTGGGAAGCGGCTTGTTGGCCTCTGTGCACACCTCCCTTTCTCTTTGCCGGACCGTCAGGCCTCAGACCGCCTTGTCTAAAATGTAGTCCCAGCTCAGGTTGAAAACAAAGTTCGAGGCAGACTGTTGAGGTTGACTCAGGTTGGTGTTGCTGTAGGCTGAGGAACACGGGCATGTGGGACCACATGTCAGCTATCATGTGCCTCTTCTTGGCCTGAATTACTGCTTTAATGTGAGTTTTTTAACTTGTTATAAGATAGTTATTTTGGGCTTACAGAGAACATGTTTATGCTAAGATTCGGCATGAAACAACACGTAGACAGACCACCGTGGAGGATTCACACTGTCGCTGCGGGAGCGGCCCTCCCGGCTCTCTGTGTGCTCTTCTCGGGTGGCTCGCCCCGGGTTCTGCTTCGCGAAGTCTTGCTTACCACATTGCCTCCTCTCAAAGGTGGATGGGAAGGTCTCTGATCTGCGCCGTTACCTGAAGATGTCGGCGGTATCATAAGGTCTGAGCCTGTGTGTGTTGCCTCCTGTCGTTTCAGGACTGTGAGGGTGAAACCCCCATTCACAAGGCAGCTCGCTCTGGGAGCCTGGAGTGCATCAGCGCCCTTGTGGCCAACGGGGCCGAAGTCAAGTAAGTGTCTTCATTTATTCTTCCCAGTTAGAGATGTAGTCAAGGATGTGTGTCTCCAGGCAGCACTGAAGCAAACACAAGTCCTCAAGCTCTGTTTTTAAAATTAGTGATGGAGTTTTGCCCTTTAGATCCATTGGCGTTAGTGAGGAAAACTGTGTGGCTAGTTAATCGCTAGCAGAAGGGGATGGAGGTTCACAGCAGTCTCAGAATTCTTGTCGTGAGACAGAGCGTATTTGGGTTGAAAGAAGGGAACTGACTGGATTTGGACTTGGCATCATTGACTTTGCCACTAACTAGTTGTGTCGCTGTGGGCAAGTCTTCACATTTTCTTTGCCAAGTTTCAATTTCAAAACAAGCTTGGATTGGATTAGAGAATATCTCTTTGGGCCCCTCTGGCTTGAAAAATTCTTGAAGACAATTAGCTTTGATAAGTTTTTGTTTCCTCATCTCAGCAGATGTGAGGACATTATGCTTTAAAGCTTATTACGACTGAATGATGGATAGCTCCATGAAAACTAGGACTATTTGCATTAAGGACTTGAGGCTTGGCTGGAGCCTCTGATACCGATGGCATTATTTTAGAATGTCTTTGTTTCAGCCTTGTGTACATCAGCTAGCTTAGTTTGGGTTTGATAGAACAGTCTTAGTGTCAAGTGTATTCATTTAGAAATGTGATTTTTTGTATGCAAATCCTTAGCTAGCCATGGCATTGTATGTTTATTTTAGGTGTGTATTTGTATTAACTTTTTCTCAAAGATTTATGTTATAAAAATTTTTCTTCTGCAGTTCACAGCATTAACAATGGATGCGGTTTTCACCCTTAAATGTTGAGTGTAAGCTATAGAGCTGTAATAACCAAAATAACTGATAATATCAGCTTTTTTGTTTTACCTTAAGTGTTATGAATAATTCATAAAGATTAATTATAAGCCACATTATTCTAATCATAAATGTGAAATATTAGACTTTGGGAGAAATAAACCCCACAAAACTAACTTAGTTTAACCCTTTGGTTTCCATTTCATTGCTTTGACTCTGTGTTCTAGTAAATATTGAAAAAATAGATCCCAGACGTTAAAAGCACGTAGGTTAACACAAGGCATGTGTAAGTGCTAGAGGCTGTCCTCAGTCTCTCGGTACCTTAGCTTCTGTTCTGTTAAGTATATTGGCAAGATGAGTCATTAGTTCAGGCTGTGAGCCTTCCCTTAACATAGTGATGTAGTATTACAAATGTGGCCTATATCTACTGTTATGTTGCAGCGACCCTTGTGACTTCACGTGTAGTTATGACTAAAGGTAATGTAAAAACAGTTGGTAATGTGAATATATTTTGTACAATATTAGAACATTGAGATAATTCTCAGTGGATTGCTTTAAATTCGGAAATGCCGTGTCCTTAGTCGTATTTAGATTAAAAACTCAAATCTTTAACTTTAATGACAGAAGCTTTGATTATAAAATACAGAGTCATATGACATAATTGATAAAATTGTTTGTCATTTATTAAAATAATGGATAATTAGAAGTTGATCTTTTTAACAGCTTATTTTTCTAAATAATACTCTAATTGGTCCTGAACATTTTATTACAAAGATGTGAGTTTTATTCATTTTAATGGATAGCTTAATCCTTTGAACCAATAAATATCATGTCCTTTTTTCGGTAGGTGTCTTTTAAAAACTGAGACTCTTTTATTTACAATCTGTCCTTGGTTTCAGGCCCTCCAGTGTCTCTTTCCCCAGGTGTGGCTGAGGTGGCCGCAGGGGCCAGGCCGTTTTTCCTCCTCAGTGCAGGAGCCACTGCAAGACCCCGCACTCTGGTGACCTCCCTGGACTGAGCGTTCACATTTTTTTAGAAGAAATACTTAGCCTGGCTGTAGCCCAAAGCGATTCTTAAAATTCTAAGTCTGGCCTGATAGAGTCCGAGTCATCATTCTTTATTGCTGCTGTGTATGTGGTGATTCAGCTTTCAACATCTAGATTTTTAACAGTCAGTTTTAACATTAACGTGTACGTTGCTTCTTGATAGCTGTTCTGCACATTTTCATAATTTGCCCATTTAATCTGCCAGCAAAACAGCTGAATCCCCCAAATATGGTACTGAGGTCTGTTATTTGCAGTTACTTGTTTCTTTTTCGAATTCAGAATGGGCCAGATTATTCTTCATATTACATGCTATAATATTTAGGTGCTAATACAGATTTTTCATTTTCCTATGAACAGATTAAAAGCTGCCTTATATCAGTATTAGTAAATGAATAAATTTGTTCTTAATTCCTGCTTTGCTTTTTATATATTTGCTACATAAAGTGGCCAAAGTCTTAAATGGTTGTGCTTTTTTGGACGTCAGGTAGATAATGAGGGTGAGTACATAGGTGTTTGTGGCTAGAATGGTTGTTACATAACTTACCTGTTAATATAGGTTGCATCTGTAAGATAACGCATTTCAGCTGCTGTGCATCGTATTAAATTTTCTAGCACCACACGTGAGTATGTTCATGGACTTTCTTTTTCTTCTCTTATTTTACGTCTTGAGTTTTGGTGCCAAGTTTTCTTTTCCACGTGAGGTTCTGTTTCTGGCTTATGTGATGATGGCCATTATTACATGCCATCGTTGACATCTAAAAATTGACATACACAGGATTAAACTTCAGTTCTGTGACCAAACTAAATGTCTGTGTACTTTAAAGGGTCTGGTCCTCTGACTAAGTGTGGCGTTCTCCTGACGGACGCTGGCATCATCCTCAGTCCTGCTGGCGTGGCACTCCGCTTTTCGTCACAGCCAGTATTTGAATGCTGCTTGCGTGGCACTTGGGACTTTGGCTGAAAGAAGAGAATATGCTGACATGAAAAAATTGTCCCCTCGTTTTTCCTTTGGATGATGGAATCAGTACCAGCATAAGATCACGTCTTAATGTGATTTTGGAAAAAGACTTGAAAATTTGCTGCCTGCTGATAATTAGGTCCTTTTTACTACTGACTTTGTAAATAGCAAATTTGAGCCTTGAGTTAGCTATACTTTTAAGAATTGGGTGCCAGTTGTTTTGGGCTACTTTTTTGTCTTTATTTTCTGAGAGATAAAGTGGGGAAGGCTTCCTACCAGCCAGCTGTTGAAATTGCTTTGTGCCACTAAGAAATCAAGGGGCTTAGCTGGATTTAGAGTAAAGCCAGGATTACTTGCATCTCAGGCAGATTTGCTGGTCCGTTTTGATCCTGCATCATATGGATGCGAGTGTTACGGCAAAGCCTCTGACCTTCTGTAGGAGAGGATTTCTCATTCTGGGGTGACCAGATCTTCAAGTGAGCAACATGTATTTGAGCTTAACCATGGTCATTAGCTAGCCAGAGAAGTTTCTATAGCCTCATATACACAGGTTCAGTGACTCACTCTAAGAAGTCTTTCTCGCCTAGGCTAGGAAACAGGCACAATGCCTGTAATAACAAAAGCCTAAAATGTGATGTTCATAAACTATTTTCTTTTAAATGCTGCAGAAAATGTTTAATTCGTTTGTTCGCTTCTTTGCCCTTCAGAACAATAGTTCAGTTAAGAAATCGATCAGAATCATGACTCTGAACTAGTGTTTTCTGATTTTCGACCCTCTGAATTCTAGTCATTCTTGAGTCCTAGTATCTGCCACCTTTTATCTCGTTGTCACTGTGGCAAACTTACCGGATCTTGCCGTTTCTCGGTTCTTTTTTATTAACATCTCTCAGATGGGGAAGCACTTCCTGTGGTGGCTGTTGACGTGCTGCCTGCCAGACAGGAGCTGATGGTGGGTGGCAGCGGCACTGTTCCAGAGCTGTGGGCAAATTAGATTTAGAATTTGGGTCGCATTTCACAGCAGCTTGAATAAGATGCAGATTTTGTCTTTAACTGCTGCCTTCAGAATGCAAAGGTGCTTTCAGATAAAACCAATGATTTCTCAATTCAAACATCTTTTTCCCTTGCCAAACGATAGTAGGAGCACGTCCAATGTTCTGTTAAACTCCTGGAAGGATGCTCTTACATTTTGACGTATGCAAACATAACTGTGGTTCAGTTGCCACGTAAAACTTGCCTCAGTAATAATTGAGCTTGAAATGAAAACTTGGTACCAAATGTGTTCAGGTAGAAACGCTTGAAAAAATGGTTTCTTCCTATTGTTAACTGAAGAATATATTTCAGAAAGTCTTCGTAATTCTATGAGAGCTTGGACACCAAAGGGTTAAAAATACCCATGTATTCTCTGAAGACATTGTAGATGTTTGCTAATGTTTTGTCTGTACAAGTGGGCATTTCGTGATGTTTTGCCTTTTTTTAATGATTCCATGTATTTGCTTATTTCCATCTAGGAATAGTTACTAATGTATTTGAGATACAGCATACCAAATTTTAAAGTAACCAGAATCGTGAGTTGATGGTTTTTAGTCCATACTGTTAACTTTTGTGGAAATACTGACGTTTAAACTGGCCTCACACTTGAGAGGGACCGGAGGTCATTTCCAAGGCAGTGTTTGAGAGCAGTAGCTCTCGGTCCAGGTGGTCACCTGACAGTGGCTTGAGCTCAGTAGATGTGCCTCTGCGCACCTGCCGTGTGTCTGTGTATTTTTAACCAGATGTTGCCTGCAAATATGTGATCCCTTATTATGTAAGTTTCCTGTTTTGTGAACCATTGCCCGTTTTAAATCACACAGAAGACTCTGAATCTGTAAAACTACACATGTCAATGTCTTACAGCTACGTAATTCGAATTGACTTGGTTTTTTCAAGTAATCCTAGAAAGGGGGCGCATTCCATATAGAAACTGCTGAAACTGCCCCCGGTGCTTCTCCGAAACCTTACAGTGTGGCATTGAATGTTCAGTGTCGCTTCCTTTCTGCACACAAGGCATACTGTTGAGGTATTTGTTGCGGTGATTGGTTTTAATGCTAATCTAGGAATTCAGATATAGATTCTTTAGATTTGCATGCTTTGCTTACCCTAATTTATGATATCTACCTTTTTATTTGTAAACTAACAATAGCTAAGTTGAGACAGAGTTTTAACAGAAATATTATTTATATGAAAATTGTGGTTATCTTTTCTTGTCGCATGGCATCAACAACAAGAACACATCCTGCAGGGGGTGTGACCCCTCGGATTCTAGAAATTGAGCTTCAGGTATTTCCTGATCTGTGGTTTTCCAAAATTAAAAAAAGTCAAAAAGCTTTTTTATCAGAATGGCTTCTCCTTCCTTCTGGAATCGTGGCACTATAAGTGGAAATAGAAGGAACCTGGCTAGCAGCAGAGCAGAGTTTGGTTTTTAAAGTTCTTGGGGTGAGGACTTCTTAAACATGAATGTCAATCATCTGTTCAGAATAGCCTTACAGAAAATGCCGCATGTAAGTGTGTGTGTCTTCAGTGAAGTTAGCCAGTTCAGTTGGTTTCTGCCGGTGGTTTGGCAGAACTTTGACCTCATAGTGAAGGCTGTTCACTGTCGTCCCCGGTTTTAGTGTTCCAGTTTTGAGAGCAGTAGGGAGCGAGCGGCTCGCTGGTTGCTTCTCCGTCTCGATGAAGATCCGGGAGCTGGAATTTACGGACACGCGCAGTCATCGCCGTTTCCTAGTAACTCGCAGCAAGCTCAGCTTAGCAGCCTGAACATCTGATTGTGCTCACTTTTTTTTTTTTTTAGAGAAAGTTAATTTTTTAAAACTTCAAACTAGGTCCAGTTTGACCATCAAGTTGACTGTTGCCTAATTTTTAAGACTCTTTGCCCACTTTCAAAGACTTTTCAAATGGCTGTTGGAGAGGACCGGGGAGGGTCCCTCACTCTTGTTTTGGGAAAGGGGCAGACATGCATTTGGGTCAGACCTAGACTGTGTGCCTGCGGGCATCAAATCGAAGGCGCCCGATTCAGACATGTGCGCGAGTAACCTGCAAACATGTACACACTTTCGTTACTGCCGCAGTTTTCATTCAAAATACAGACTTTGAGTCTTTTTGAACCATTTCTTCAGATACCTTAAATTTCCCTTCGAAATAGTGTTTGGAAATACTAGTCCAGAGGAACTTTTTTCTTCCCTGACGCCTCCCTCGAAGTTGGTAGGGGTGGCTGGTGGCTAGTGCCTGCCTGTGGCCACACGCTACGCTCAGGAAACATCTGTGGATTGAGGGGTGGAGGCTGGACTGTTTAAAAGTTCTGTGGCAGAGCAGAGGGCTAGTTTAGAATGTACAGTTAACATGGAACCTGTAAATCATGTATCCGTGTGCCCAGCTCTTCTTGAGTTTTAGGAAAGTAAAGCAGGGTAGCTTGGATTTGTACTTAAACTTGGAACATGAAATGATGGCGTTTGAAGGCATAGTAATACCAGGATTGTCATTTTCAGCTGTTGAAACATCGAACTTGAAATCCTACTTAACAAACAGGAAAGCATATGTGGAAACCAAATTTAAAGACCTGAGCCTCTTTTGTTGAAAGCATTTTGAGAACTACATAGTTTGGTGATTACTTGATCTTTCACTTGGAAACCCACGTGATTTTCAGCTTCTAATGCACGCGAAATTAAACAATTTGAAAGTAGTTCGAGGGCCTCAGGCTTCTGCAGCCAATTCTCGCTTGGTCCAGCGTGAGCATGCTGCCTGCCGTCCTTGCTGGGCTCTCGGCCCATGCAGCTGAGACATCCATAGGACCAGGAACGGCTGCTTTCCTGCTCATGCTCCCAGGTCTCTTGTTTTACATCCTTCTAAAGTTTGCCTTTAGATTTCTCTTGGTGTTGAACATTTTTGTGACAGATTCAGCAACTTTTAAAAGGTTGTCATTTTATTTGACTAGTGCATAAAATTCATAGAGAGGCATTTTTCTGTTATTAAGAAAGAAGGTAAGAGCAGAGGAGTAATCAGAGGTGAAAGAGTGTTCTTTCTGAAGATTCGAAGCCACAGCGAGACACCATTCTTGCCTCAGTTAGAACGGCGGTTACCAGAAAGCCAAACAACCGCATGCCGATGAGGATGCAGAGAAAAGGGGCACTCACACTCTGTCGGTGGAGGTGGAAGCTGGTTGCTGTCATGGAGAACAGCCGGAGGGTCCTGGAAAAAACCAGAACTAGAGCTGCCATGTGGTCCACCAGCCCAGAAGGAACAGCAGCGTATCGAAGAGACCTCCGCGCACCTGTGTTTGATAGCACTGTTCACAGTGGCTGAGGTTTGGAATTGCTCTATCAACATTTGGGTATGGAAAACAGACACAGTGGAATACTGTTTAGCCATAGAAAGAACAAACTTCTGTCATTTTTTGGCAGCATGCGTGAACTAGAAGGATATTATGTTAAGTGAGATAATCCAGACCCAGAGAGATAAATGCTCCGTGATCTCACTGATATGCGAAAGCTAAAAAAAGATGTCATTGAAGTAGAAAGTATCTGGGCCTTGTGCAGTGCCTCACTCCTACAATCCTGACACTTTCGGAGACTGAAGCAGGATTACTTAAGGCTAAGAGTTCAAGACCAGCTCGGGCAACAGAGCGAGGCCCCCTCTCTACGAACATTTTTTTTAAGTGAGCCAGGTGTGGGGGTACGCACCTATAGCCCTAGCTGCTCTGGAGGCTGAGGTGGAAGAATCCCTCGGCCCAGGAGGTCGAGGCTGCAGAGTTCTGAGGGTGCCACTGCACTCCAGCCTTGGTGACAGAGCCAGACCAGTCTCTTAAAGAGTAGTGTTTACTAGAGGCTGCTAGGGGAAGGTGGGGAGGGAGGGATGGGTCAAAGAATACAGAGTTATGCTAGATGAGAGGAGACAGTTCTGGTGTCACGTAGCACGGTAGGGTGACTGTCGTCAACCGTAATGTATTCTGCCTTTTGATATAGCTAGAAGAGGATTTTGAGTGTCCTCAAGGCAAACAAATGATAAGTGTTTGAGGCGGTGGGTATGCTAGTCGTTCTGATTTGATCACCGTACATGGTGTTGGAACTCATAAGGTGCCCTGTGAAGGTGAACACGTCATGTGTCCATTGTCAAAGTCATACTAAAGAAGTAGAAGGCTAGTCATGGCATCCATTTGGTTGACGTTCCTCGGCGGATCTGGCCTGCTGCTTGTTTTTGTGGCCTGTCAGCTGAGAAAGGATTTTACGTTTCTAAATGGTTGGGCAGAAATCAAGAGTATTGCCTGACATAAAACTATGTGGAATTCCAGTTTCAGCGTCCATAAGTAAGGGTTGATTAGAACGTAGCCATGCTCAGCTGTCCGAGACTGCTTTCAGGCTACAGCAGACCTGAGTAGCTGCGGCTGAGCGTGTGGCCGGCAGGCCTGAATCCTTACAGATGGTCCTTCGCAGGAAGCGGTCTCCCCTGGTGGAGGACCCTGGCCATCGCTCCAGGCCAGCTTCGGTACTGTGCATGCCACAGTCGAGCCACCTCTCGCAAAGTGCTTTTTAATGTGAGCAGAGAATGAGGACATTTCCCATGCGTAGAGAATGGAGGTGACGACCAGGTAAGTAGGAGAGGAAGCCAGGAGGAGAGGGAGGGGTCGGTCGGGCTTGTTGTATTCACAGATGCCTCTGCTGGAGGATGACACGAGCACTTGAAGTTGAGCTGTGTGTTGGGACACTAGAGAGGAACACAGGAGACACAAGGGTTGAAAGCTAGTGTAGCTCGGGAGAAGCAGAGAAGAGGTGCGTTTTCTTTCTTTTCTAATCTAACTTTATTCTGAAGTTGTGGGGACTAAGTCAGGATTGGGTGCACACGTGGTTTGGGAACAGGTGAAGTTTGGGGCCTCCCATTGGACCTCACTTCGCCTGGATTAGGCCCAGGCACCCTTATTGATGTTACGTCAGCCCCCGCCCCACTGGCAGAGTCTCGCTACTGCCAGACCCCAGTTGCTTTTTTGTAGTCGCGTGATAGGTGTTCAGGGCCGCTTGTGAGAGTTCCAAGGCATTTTCTTTCTGCCTTCTCATGTCTAACGGTCGGTCCCCGAACTATGTGAGATGCAGAAGTTCAATGACCTGGGAGTGTGGCTCCTGCCATGCCCCTCGTCCTCACGTGGAGTTCCCGGCACACGTGGGCTGCAGTCCTTTTGGGCGCTTCTTGTAGTTAAAGTCCGTCTTGGAAATGGGGTTAGCTCTGGTCCAAGCCAAGTGCCGTGCGAGTGTTTCGCTACTTGCGCAGGGGAGAAGGTATGCTGGGACCCCTCGCCAGTGCCGCTAGGTGTGAGAAGTGCTCCCAGCCGGGCGTGATGCAGTCATCTCCACTTACTGACACCATTCTGCTGCCCATCTTTCTTCAAGGTTCTGCTTATTTAGGAGAACAGTACACTTGCTGTGCTAACCCAAGTTGGGTCTAGTGTTCAGTTTCTGAATGAGAAGTAAAGGCATCAAGAGTTTGGGGTGTTCTTTTACCAACTTCAGAATGTTGGCATGCCCCTTAGGCCTCTTTCTTTTCCTCAGTGAACTGGCATTTATGGTTGTAAAGGCCGTTTTTTAAAATCTGCTGTTGTGTTTCATTCTCTGATCCACTAAAGAGTCTACACTGTGAGTGTTACTAAGTTACTACTTTTATTTGTCCTAATGTTATGTGGCAGCTTCTCGTTTTTGTATTCTTTGATTTTGGAGAGCAAGTCCATGCTTAGCTGTAGAAATCATTTTATAAACCTATTATGTTCTCATTCTCAGTCTTTATCTTTTCAAATGGGAAGAGTTTTAAAGTTTTCATATGTCAGCTTGTTTTTCTGTTCACATTCTTGACAGCATAGACAGCACTTGTGATGTCTTTTGAAAATGAAGTACACTATTTAAAAAAATCACCCAGCTATATGATAAAACTGTACACTTAAAATTTATACACACATTGATTTTATTTTGTACACATGTGATTGATAGGCCGGGCGCGGTGGCTCAAGCCTGTCATCCCAGCACTTTGGGAGGCCGAGGCAAGAGGATTGCTTGAGACCAGGGGTTCGAGACCAGCCTGGGCAAATTGGTGAGACCTCGTCTCTTCGATAAATAAAAAAATAAGCTGGGCGTGGTAGTGTGCGCTTGTAGTTCCAGCTACTTGGAAGGCTGAGGCGGAAGGATCACCTGAGCCCAGCACTCCAGCCTGGGCGAGAGTGAGACTCCGACTCAAAAAAGAACGAAAGAAATACTAGGATACTATGTGTCAGAATTCACAGCCCTGAAGTCTTATGGCAAATAGAAATGTCCATTGTCCCTAGCAGTTCTGCAGCTGCCTCGTATTTTCAAACCTTGTCTTTCCTATCTGACCTGGTTGGGCTTGGGCATTTTTTGAAACGTATCGTGCATTTGTCTCGTGTTTTCAAAAGCGTTTAGCGAGTGTCCCCCAACAGATTATTCTTCTCTGGGGTTGGAGCTTTACGATGGCTGGAAGTAGGATCGCAGGCGGCTGTCGCCCTCATGGAGGACGCTGTTCCCCCCTGATTCTGTGGCTTCCTTCTTCCCCCACCGGTAGCCCCAGGAAGCATAGGTCAGGGCTCTGGACGGGTTGCCTCAATGACCCGAATAAGGTCTGCGTACCTCTGTACGCAGCGCAGCCTGCTGGACGGAGGGGGGTGCCTCTTGGCTGCTTCGCACTTCACCAGTTTTGGTCATCCCTGCGGCTCGCAGAGGGTTGGCTTTTCTGCAGGCTCGCTTCACAGGGCAGCGCAGTCCGTGTCTTCCGGGGGCTTCAGCCCGGAGCCGCTCCTGGCCCCTCGGTTGTAACTCGGTGGCCGGCGGAGTTACCAGCGACCAGCGATCCTTTTATGCTCCGCTCCTTTTTTGCATGTCCCTGGGTCTGGCCATCACTTCCAACTTTAATCTGAGTCTTCGCTGCCAGATGGCGGAGGCTTTTTAGTATTTTTTAGCCAGGTGAGCCATGGGTTCCTGAGCGGGAGGAGTGAGTTTTCAGGACAGTCTGAAAGGCTTTTCAAAGGCAGCAGCCACTCAGATCTCCCGAACGCTGAAAGGCACTGCTCCTGCAAGTTCTCTTAAGCAAGGCCCCAGCAGTCAAAATATGACACAGAAACCCAGAGCTTCTCAGACCTCGAGTCTGGTGACAGGTTGCCTTCATGTCAGGACATCTTCTGAACTTCCACTTATAGTGTCACTTGTTAGCATAAAGTCTGGCTTGGTAAGCCTTCGCTTTTGGTTCTGGGAAGCCAGTTATGAATGCCATGGACAATTTCGATACATGTTTGTTTGTTATGATTTTACTCGAGCTAAAGGAATGGGTTATGACAATTAAGTGCAGTTAATACAGGATTGAGTTTCAGGTTAAGTCTGAAGTTAGCATAAATCTAGATTCTTCAGACTAACATAAAACATGATTTGGAGAAGTTAAATAGGAAGATGGCTTTTTAAAGTTTAGTATATTGATTGTTTTAAATTACCATCTCCCAAATCTTGCTTAGAAATCAGAAGTTAGTTACAGAGCTAGGTTGATAACGTCTTCTGTAATGAAGATTTGCTGTAAATGTGCTTACTCTTCATGTCGCCTTCAGATAGCTAGTCAGTTCAGCAGGAACAGAGACGGGGGAGCGTGTGGACGGGCTGTAATTCCGTGTTTTTGTGTCACGCAGCCTGAGAAATGCCAGTGGCCTGACGGCAGCAGACATTGCACATACCCAGGGTTTCCAAGCGTGTGCCCAGTTTCTCTTGAACCTCCAGAACTGTCACCTGAACCGTTTCTATAACAATGGCGCTCTAAACGGGGGCCATCAGAGCGTGTTTCCTAGCCACGTTGGCATGGGGACAAATCGAAAGCGATGCTTGGAAGACTCAGAAGCCTTTGGAGTCAAGAAAGCCAGAACCGAAGGTGAGGCCGCTTCGGGTGGGCGCTCCCAGGGGCTTTCCTCTCTTGAGTGTGCTTTCTCTTGACGGCCGAACACGCCTGCGAGATGGGACCCTCACTCCGGGTGCTAGTGTGTGCCCGGTGGTTTCTCACACGGTGGCAGCGGGGATGTCTCCTGCGTGACCACCGTGAAGACGGGCCACTCTCCAAGAGGGAGGCTGTGGGGGCTGCAGGCAGCCTGGGGTCGGTGTGTACACACAGCTTTCCGAGCACCATGTTCCTTGCCGGGAACTAGAGAAATCTTTTCGTTTGTTGTATCTGTTTGAAACATACCTATTAAAAAGAAGTCTGCCACCATGCCCGGTTTTTTATTTGCTTCTTGTGATGTTCTTGAGCTTATGTATGTTGCCAGTAGTTTGGCGGGGTGTTTTCACATTTGGGAAGGTCAGTGTTTTTCTATACCGGTTCCACTTGCGCTGTGACTTGACCCCAGCTGGTCTCTACCCCCTTGCGATGACTTGTGTTGGTTTATCACAGTGGGGTCTGGGGTGTCAGTATGATGTTGGGGACTTAAGTCTCTAAGGTAAGTTCTTTTAATTCTAAGTATTCTTCCACCTTTTCAAGGTGGTTTTGGAGTTTGCTTAGAAGCAGAGTTAGCCAGTCTACTCTTTAAGTGAGAAAAGTCACCCTTTTATATAGAAAAAATATTGTCTGTATCTGTATGCAAAACATCTTGTCAAAGTACACATTTGATAGCTTGGTAGGAATATTTAGTGAACGTAGAAAGGGAGAGGCGTGGGAGTGTCGTGTAGTCAGTAAAAATGATGAACTCAGATATGACTTGCTGAGGATAAACACAGAGTTTTGCCATTTTGTTTCAAAAAATCAGCTCTGCAAGTATAGCGTGAGGAAAGCCTGAGATCTAGAGGTTTGAGTTGACTTTAAGTTTCAACATTATCACCTTTCCTACCTTGTTTAAGTTAACTTGTTTAAGTTAAATATTTAATTATTTATTAAACAAGTTAAATTATTAATTTGTGAATTAAGTTAAATAAATTATTATTTATTAAACAAGTTAATTTTTTTTTTTTTTTTTTTTTTAGTTGGAGTCTCACTCAGTTGCCCAGACTCACTCAGTTGCCCAGTCTCACTCAGTTGCTCCCGGCCACCGCAGCCTCGACCTGCTGGGCTCCAACGGTCCTTCCGCCTCAGCCTTCCAAGTGGCTGGAACTACAGGCACGCGCTACCACGCCCGGCTAGTTTTTTTGTTTTTTGGGGTTTTTTTTTTATTTATTGTAGAGATGAGGTCTCGCCAAGTTGCCCAGGCAGGTCTCGAACCAGCAGGCTCAGGCAATTCACTCATCTCGGCCTCCCAAAGCGCAGGATTACAGGCTGAGCCATGAAGCCCGGCTAATTTTTTTTTTAATAAAACTTTTTTTTTGCCAAGCACAGTGACTCATACCTGTAACCCCAAAACTTTGGGAGGCAGAGGTGAGAGGATTGCCTGAGCCCAAGGGTTCAAGACCCGCCTGGGCAAGTTGGCAAGACCTTGTCTTGATAATATCTCAGAAAATCTAATTTTGGCGTGGTAGCACATGCCCGCAGTTCCAGCTGCTTGGAAGGCTGAGGCGGAAGGATCGCCGGAGCCAAGCAGGTCGAGGCTGCAGTGGCCATGATTGTGCCACTGCACGCCAGCCTGGGCGACAGAGTGAGACTCCAGCTTATTTGGCTCAGAAAATGTACCCAGAAGAGTTTTTACAACTAGTCTGAGTTTGTAAGGTCAGTTGAATTGGCCAATACCCCCTTTGCTTAATTATCCTAAAAAGCATCTCCAGGGTTCCTAAGTTTCCTAACCTGTGTCACCGCATGGGCTCACTGTGATAAAAATCCGGAAATTTTCCTGGCTAAGCCAACTTTTAGAAAGGTCCCTGTAAAATTCATTCTTCAGCTTTTCCCCCCCAAAGCTTTGGAATCATGAATCAAAAGTTACCTACTTTTCCCCATGGAAAGAAGTATCTCTGTGTCTAGTGAACTACTTTCAAGTATCGTAAATTCGAGTAATTTTCCCTTGGAAACTGTGTTGACAAGAGATCTGTGAAGAGTGATGACTTGGCCTTTTTGTGTCACTTGAATATAAGCTGTCCTCGGAAGCACGTTGTACTACAAGAATTCAGATTTTAACTCATAAAGTCATTGACGTCAGTATCAAATGCTATTTGATCAGAATATAGGCATCATTAATAGACGTGGACATGGACTGTGGAAACTGAAGTGAAATGCACAGCTGAGCAGTTGCCTTTGATGGAAAGTACTTGGGGCGGTGCTTTCCCCACTGTGGGGTTTTGTTCGTTTGAGGTGGTGCAAGGAAGCACCAGTGTACAGACATGATTTTTCTTTCTCTGTTTACCAACCGTTAGCTCTAGGTGGCTCGATGGAGGTACTTGGGATGGCAGCCGCGCCCACTGCGTAAAGCTCAGTTGGGTGTTTGCGCATTCCTGGTTAATATTCAGGAGTAACGCCACACCGTTGTCCATATATGTACTCCCTGAAAGCCATCGTCTAAGTTTTCGATGATTGTGGCTAGAAAAGAATCCAGTCCCTCCGTGAGTGAACATGTTATGTCGTCAGTCGACAGTCACATTGGTTGGCGCTCCGGAACCTGGGGAGAGGCAGCAGGAGTGAAGCTGGCTCAGCAACTCCGGCTTCTCGGTGGGGACATCCACTGCCCTAGAGGCGGGCCGTGGTGACAGCAGATCCGAGACGTCGAGGTGGCGTTGCAGCATGTTCTGTCAGAAAGCGTTGGTCTTAGAATCGCGTTCATGCCATGTGGGTACTTGATATAGAAACACCCCATGGTGCCTGTCATCCCAGCACTTTGGGAGGCGGGGACAAGGGGATCGCCTGAGCCCAGGGGTTTGAGACCAGCCTGGGCAATTTGCGAGACCTCGCCTCTACAATTAAAAAAAAAACAACAGGAGCATTGTCTACAGCATTCTGTGACAAGTTGAAAATAACAGGGATGTTTCTCCACACTGTTTCCGGGGTGGACTGGCGTGGGTGAGGCTTTCCGTTTCCTACTCGTGTTTGTGTTGATGGTACGGGCAGGTGTGACTCAGGTTTGTTACATGCTGGGTATTAGGTGATCGCTGGAAACTTGAGTCAAGAAGTGAAATGCCTCTCAGGAACAGGTGTTTAATTTACTTCCTTGTAGTTCAGTTTCACATATAACACTTGAACTTCTGAGGTTCTTCCTGTTCTCAGGTCTGCAGTGTATATTTATAAAGTGTGGCCAGGATGTCAGGGTATGCCTAATTGCGTTCAAATGCATGTTATTGTTTTGTCTTGATCCCTGAGGGTATGACATCTTGAAATACAGCCTGAGTTACACTTACGGTCCCAACGGTGTCTGTGTTGTCGCTGTCGCAGCCTCAGCTTCAGCAAACCTCCCACACCTGAGTTGTTCTCTGCACAACCGTGGATGCCGTGGCGGGAAGCAAAGCTAAGATTGGCACGTTTTGTCACACGCAGCTTCCCTTCTGAATGATGTGCTGCTCACCGGCCTTCCTTGGCACTCACTGCTGTAGTGAGTGCCACCTCCCTGCCTTCTGGAGTGCAGGTCTCGCCGAAGGTGACCTTGTCAGACAGGAGCCTCCGTTTTGGCCCTGAGTGCTGTTTTGATTTTAACAGGACCTTTCTAAGGAAAAGTCGCTTGAGGAGAAAGTGTCCTTATGGCAACACACAGCATATCCTAGTTGACTGGCTGGTAGGAAATCCCAAAGGAGGCATTTCTTTCCTCGAACCTTTAGTGGGGAAATAGGAGTCCTGGGGCACCTGGCCAACTTTCCTCAAGGGTTGTGGGTCAACATCCAGGACCCTTCCATATGGCACATGTAGGTCACTCGTCTTTCAGGATCCCAAGCTTTGCTTCCACTGTGGAAAGCCACTCGGTGGTTTTGGCTCTGGTAAAGCGTGTTCTGCTTTGGTCTTGGGGACTGTGACCAGCATGACGCAGGTCTCAGGAGTGTGTTCCTGTTGGCTATTAGACGACTCACATCTTAAGCATGGGACGGCTCAGAGTGCTTGTTTGTGGTCTGTTAAGTGATGAAAGTGATTCCCGTTGGGCGTTTCATATGCCTCAGATACTGCTGCAGGTGTGCCTGGCAAGGCCATTTCCACGGCTTGTTCTGTGAGTGTGCACACCGCACCGGGGTGCACCCTAGCCCCCAGCGACAGCTGCGGTGTCCAGGCGCGCTGCTCGACAGCAGTCCTCCTGGCTTCTAAGCCAGGGAAGACCTTTTTCACATTTTCGGACTGCTTGATCTATGCTCATGTGGTTACCGTGTCTTGCCAAGAACTGGCTCTTGGGCTTTTGTCCACCTCTCACATTTCAGATGAAAATACAGATGTGGGCTGCCATTGTCCTGGGCACCCTCCCCGTCAGGCGAGAGGGGCTTCTCATGGGGGCAGGCGGTGGTAGTGGTCACGCCTCAGGGAGGGAGGCTGGGAGGCTTGCAGCAGTGCTGGCCCGTCTCCGTCCTGACAGTGAGTGTCTGGGTATCCTCGAAGTCTGTCTGCTTAGCAGACGAAAGGCACGGGCCCTTTGAAAAAGTGCTTCTGGTAGTGACACCTGCAGAAACATCAGGAAAATGGGAAGAGCAGGTGCTTCCTTCCCAAAACAGTGAAAGTCTGATGTAGAAGACATTTTGTTTTCCCGAAATGTCTACCCAGGACACCTTTCACAGTTGTAACGGGTAACGTTTAAATGAGGCCTTCAACAGTGGCAGCAGCCGTGTGTGTGTGTGTGTGTGTGAGTGAGAGAGAGAAAGAGAGAGAGAGAGAGAGAGAGAATGTGTCGCAGGGGCCAGGTCTTCAGTCGTGGGAAGAAGCAGGGTCAAGTCCAAACCCAATGTTCTGAAGATTGTGCGAGGCCGGCTTTAATTTCATGGCTCTCGACGTGGTTTTGCAAGGTAATGATTGCAGTTCTTCAGCTTCCACCAGCCAGCGGAGAGCTTGCCTGTCGTACTAGCGGTGAGGAGTGAGGAGGGCACCTGCGTCAGGCAGCGTGGATCGCGAAGCTGGGGACCGCGGCCGCACCGCGCCGTCGCCCAGGGCTCTGCCTGGAGAAGGAGGCCAAGGCATCGGTGTCTGCTGGCTGCTGCCACGTGCAGCCTCCCGCCGTGTCCCGCTTCGTTCCCGAAGCGGCTGCATGCACGAGAGAGGGGCCTCCGTGGAGCTGGCCGCTGCTAGGTCTTCCAGCTCAGGGACTGACTTGCTCGGTTGTGCCAGGTCCTGCTCGTTCCGGGTCTTCACTTCCCGTGTCCCCCGCTCCCCTCTGGCTCCCCAGCCCCTAGAGGCATCTCTGCCCGTGGGCTGCACCCCAGGTGTGGCACCAGGACAGTTGGGGCCCTGCAGGTTTGAGCTCTGCGTGCACTCGCTCTTCATGGTTGGGTTGGCTTTTCCTGGCCAGCAACGGGCTTCCTCTTTTGACGTGGGTCCTGTTCTGGGCACTGGCCTTAGTGAGAGGAAGGAGAGACCCCCGCTGTCACGAAGCAGACAAACCTCTGGTGGCCACTGAGCTCGGGACATCGGAACTCCAGAACTGCCCGGGGTCACACACAGCAGTTTCAGGATGTCCGCGTGGGATTCCGGCAGGGTCTGACTGCAGGTTCCCCGTCTCTCTGTGCCTTGGAAGGTTCCCCGGAAGCTGGGATGACACTCCTGGTGATCCCCCATTTTTTTATTTTTTTGAGTCGGAGTCTCACTCGTTTGCTCAGGCTGGAGTGTGGTGGCGTGGCCACCGCAGCCTCAACCTGGGTTCAGGCGATCTTTCCACCTCAGCCTTCCAAGTAGCTGGGGCCACAGGCACGTACCACCACACTCGGCACATTTTTTTGGTTTATTGTAGAGACGCAGTCTCACCAAGTTGCTCAGGCTGATCGCAAGTCCCTGGGCTCAGGCAGTCCTCTCACCTCAGCCTCCCAAAGTGCTGGGACGACAGGCGTGAGCCACTGCACCCGGCCAGATCCCCCAGTTTTTAAAGATGCTTCTTGGAAGCAGATGCCTGTGTCGTGGTGAAGGCAGAGCTTTGCATGTCACTGTGTTGGGTCTATGGAGGCCCAGGCAGAGCTTGGATCGGATGAGACGGGAACCCACAGTTCAGGGCCTCTGGTTCCATAGCGCCTGTGTTGGAGAATGCCTTTGGCCTCTACCTGTTCAGGCTTCTGTCTCTTCCCGGCTGCACAGCCACTCTGTTCTGTGTCTGTCTCTCCCACACGCCAGCCGCACAGGACGTGGGCTTTCCACTCAGTACCTTGGCATTTGAGGGAAGAGGCTGCAGCTGGCATACACAGCGCCGTAGACGGTGACTCTGTGGCCTCCAAGGACAGCTCGTCACAACTGCAAAGTCCGTCCTCTCTGTTGTCCGATGTTCACTTGAAAGAAATACTGAGCACTGAAAGTTGTTATTTGTTGTATGTATTCTTTGGCCCAGAAACAATTCTGAGTATTTACTTAAGAACCAGAAATGCGCACAGAAAAGCATTGATGAGGGCGTTCACGATGGTCTTCGCGATTGGACAGAAAGACAGTCCACCCAGGCAGCTGCGGGGAATCTCGCTGGGTGAACTGTAATACAGACACGTGGTTGGTTCGCGGCTCTTAGTTGTGGGATTCATGCCATAGTAAGTGAATTAAAGCATGGTGAAGCAGGGATGTGCTGGTCTCTTCTTTGGTGAGCACACCTTCTTAGGGACTGGAAGCCATCCATCAGCTGGGAGGGCTGTCCCAGAGAAGCCGCGCCGGCCTAGGGTGTGGGCGTGCTCACACCATGGGTCCACACTTAGGAAGCGTCTCCACATACAGGCATCGTGCACATGGGCCGTGGCTCTGCTCTTCTGCTCAAACACCACTCTGCAGCGGTGTTGAGAGGCTGAGTGGAAGCCTTTACGTTAAAGTGTTAGGATTGTTTTAATAGTTTGCATGTTGTTTAAGAATTGTATTCATAGTCTTTTTTAGAAGTTTGCTGAATTTTAAAATGGGGTTTAAAATCGTCTCTAGGTTATATAACCACTGTACATCCTTCAGATAGCCTGAACATTAGTATTTTTGCCATCAAGTAAATCTATAATAGGTATCTGAAATTCCATAACTTTCAGTTGAAACTCTGCACATTGCAAGTTATATTTTTTGTTGTGGAAAAGTGAGTTTCTCAGTCATGTTCTAAGCTCATTAGTGACCTGCAGGTTTTTAATTGACGGTTTAAAGCATTCAGTGTTCACAAAAAGGAACGAAGGCTGTGTGCCTCAAGAGTTTTCTCGTTGTACGTGAAGATATCTGAACAGTCTTTGCTTTCTGTGCAGCTCAAAGCTTGGACTCCGCCATGCCACTCGTGAATGGCGAGACAGAAGACGACGGTGACAACATGCACGTTGATAGAGAGTTGGCTGTCGTAACAGGTGGGAGTGGACAGTTTCCTGTTAACTGCACCAACAGCCCCATGGTCGAAGACGCCCACCAACAGGAGAGTGGTTCTGTGGGACCCAAAGAAATAGAAATATATACTGTTTCGGCAATGCAGACCCCTTGCCGTTGCAAGAATCAGTATGCATATTATTTCTAACATGAGTCTCTCTCAGACTTGTTTGCACTTTGTCTTCCATTGTCTTTCTAAAAATGTTACACGGTGATTTGGGTATCTCGGGCAGTTTGTAGATACAGAGATGAGTGTTTGGGTGCAATCTGTGGATATGAACAATATAAGTGCAGTCTTCCCATTCTGATCTGAAGCTGTTGCTCAGTGTGCCTTGCTTATTCTTAATGAGGTCTGCTTTTTAATTTTCCGGCATGTGACCTTGGGGGAACATCCTGAATGTGCCGTGGCCGGTCTCTTCAGAGCAACAGCCACACAGAGGATGCCCATCGTGGCGCTGAGAACTGGTGGATGCTGTGCTTCTGACCTGCAGCCCAGCCACACCAACCTGGGAGCTTTCACCCCGCACCCTGGGTCGCTGGGGTTTCTGTGGCCTTCGGGCCGAGTCTGTTAAAATACTGAACACTGTTGCACAGCACGTTTTGTACATGAACATCTGTAGTACAGCAAAGCAGTGGGTAGTCCTCATTCCAATCTTTTAAAGACAAAAGCTCAGTTCTTGTAGCATTGAGAATGTCAGCAGCGATTTGTCCATTTAGCTCATGCTGTTTCCTGCTGTTCCACTGTTTAGGTGCCTACAAGACATTCTGGCCATTCTCTTAGCATGTTAGTGTATTTGGAAGGAGATACTTATTTTTAAGTTGCACTATTATGTCTTTATGCTGAATTCTTCACTGGGGATGCAAGAGTATTTTGTTTTCCAGACTCACATGAGAAAGTCATGTCTGTTCACTAGAATTGAGGAAGTGTGTGTATTTTTCTAGACGCTACCAAATTGTTAGGAGTAATAGTAACTTTTTTTGCCAAATAAAGTGAAATAGACTTTCCAAGGGAAATTCTACTCAGTATATTTAAAATAACAGACTCTCTGTAGCCAGAGGCTATTTGACCTTGGCTGAAGAGCCCTAACAAACTCAGATTCTGCCTTTTTCAAGAACGGCCTTGCTGCAGCTTGGGGACAGGCATGAGCCATCACGCTTTGTCCCACTCCTTGTTGAACTTCACCCAGGCTTGAACATGCTTCAAGTCCAGCCTGTCCCGAGTACCAGATGCGAGTGTGCGTGTCCCATGCTTCTCATCTTTTGGTCCATGACGCTCTCCACCTGGTCGGACACAGCGTATTGGGTCACGAGTGGTTACTTGCAGTTTTCGTCACGTGAAAGGGCCTTCTGTGTCCATGTCCACTGGGAGTTGGAGCGATCTGCCCCTCCGTCCTTGGGGCACCATCACAAAAGTCAGACTGTCATCCTGCAAACATTTCTGAGTAACTTCAGATTTGTTCTGGTAGAATTATCTGTAAGGGTTATACGTTTCTGAAAAACTAGGCACACGTAATGTCTTCCCATTTTGAGAGCCCCGAGTTTGAGGCTTAGGCTGGAATGGTGAGTCCTTATTTCCTGGAGTGCTTTCATACACATCCAGCCCTCCCTGGGTGGGACTGGCAGCTAGGTGCATCCTGTGGATGCTGGGCAGATGGGCAGGGCAGCGTGAGTCCCGACAGCCGGGAGCACACGGCGTGCAGGCCCCGCCGGTGGCCTGTATGAGATTATCAACTAACCTTGATTTCGAGATTAAATAATAACTTACTCTAACTGGAAACTAAAGAAAAATTCTACTTTATTCTTTCAGTAAAAATCTATATACACAGAGAGCGTTAATAGCAACATTGCCATCATATTTGTGAGTTTTATCACCTAGGAAATAATTGTTTATACTTTACGGGGGGGGGCGGAGAGGCATTTTCCCCTGGGAATAACCTGTTTTATTCCCCCTTTTTTTTTGTATTTAGTCCTTGAAATATACTTGTTTTCTTTCTAGTCTTGAATTTTAACTAAATAGAAATGCTATCACTTAATTTGAAAAAATATTCTATTATGCTCTGGAGAGTTTATAAAGCGGTTATTAAACTATGATTGTTGCATACATTGCCAAAACAACTGATGATTAATGGAATGTTCAGATGTTTTTGTTCCTTGAACAAGCCATGGTCGTTTGTTGGCATGAAGATTTAAGGACACACAGAAGCCTCTGTCGGAGGCTTGTAGGCTGTAGGCAAGGCAGATGGGACGCCCTCATGGGAAGTCACGTGGTGTGTCAGGTGTGAGGGTAATGAATGTGTTTAAACTGTCCTTATTCTAAAAGATATTGGAACTGAGCTCTTCTAGATTTAATATCATGCCTTGCTTTGATAGTGTAGAACATTGAGGTGACATTTAACACTACCAAGCAAGAGATCATTTTAGGTCATCCTCTCTGCTGTTCTGTGAGTTCCTGTGAACACGAATATGATTAATCCTCGAGTTCCAGTATACAGAAAAATCGCGTGTGACCGCCTGTCCCAGCGTGCCGAGTGTTTTGCGACATCTGTAAGACATCTCCCTCCTGATGGATGTCTGTTCATGCACAGTAAACTGTTGACCTTTTTTCCAGCGTAAGTGGTTTTTGAAAGTACCCTAATAAAGCGAAGCCTTGGCTCTCGTGGCCATTTTGACTGTTGGACTGAGAAGAACTCCAGAACTGTGCTGCTGGCCCTCGCCCTTGCGCACGGGGGCCGCCGACCTTCAGTCCTCGGCGCAGGCGTTGGTTCTGCTGGTGGCTGGCTCTCGCACGGCGTTTGCAGGAGCGCTGTGTAGGCTCAAGTGGTGCTGAGGAAAAGGGTCCTTGTAATGTCCCTGCGCACGCCTCCCTGCCCGTGAGAAGACCTAGACATCGTGCAGTGCTGTCATGCACTGTTCTTAATTCACACCTTGTTTTCTTCCCTTTTTTCCTTTTCCTTACAAGCTACAGAAGTTTTGCATTTTCTTGAACCCTTTGTAGAAACAGTACAACCAATTCTGATGGGCCTTTTCAGGGGTGATTTTGTTAGACCGCCCTCTAAAGAGTCTTAAAATGAGAACAGACTTGGGGCAGCTTTTCGGGACTGTTGGTATTTTTCATGCAGTAAGTGTGTCAGCCTGAGAGTTTAAGTTTAGCCATCCCCTGATTCCGAAGTGCATACACTTTTCCTGTCTTGCCAGGCCAATACCACTATTGGTTTCTATTTTTCAATCTAGGCACACTGTTTTTACTTTGGGAAAGGATCTGGTTTAAAGGGAGAAAGCTAAATGAATTCTTTTGTGTGGCAGTGGCACGTTTTGTAGTTTCTCACTCGCTGGTTCTGAGTTTTGGTGACAGGTGTATTTCTTAATGCAGATGTGAAAAACAGTAGCTCCGTATTGAACACATTGACAAATGGATGTGTCGCCAATGGACACAGGGACTTCCCCTCCACGACCCCGCTCGGTGGGACAGACGGCAGGAACGGCCCGTGCCTGGCGGGATCCATCGGGAGTAGCCCTGGACTCATCCCAGGACAGCCGTTCCCCGGCGGCAGGGGCTCCCTCCGAGTCGGTGGGCCCGAGGAGCCGGGAAAGCCTGCCAGAGCCAACCCCGAGCTGTGCGGGTCCCTGCACCTGAACGGGAGCCCGAGCAGCTGCGTGGCCAGCAGGCCTTCCTGGGTGGACGACGCCGGGGACAACTTGTACTACGGACACTACCACGGCTTCGGGGACACGGCCGAGAGCATCCCCGAGCTGAACAGCGTGCTGGAGCACTCCAACTCCGTGAAGGTGCAGGAGCGCTACGACAGCGCCATCCTGGGCACCATGCACCTGTACCACGGCTCCTAGGCGGCGCCGGCGGGAAGGAGCATCCCGACTTGGACTGGCCCGTGCCGCGGCTTCCTCTTCCCACCCCCAGTGAGCGCGAGTCTGACCTAATGGGGCTTGCTTAGTGCGTGGGCCCTTCCACCATGGGTGTGGGTCCTTCTGCAGGGTGCCAGTCTCAATATTTCCTTCGGAATGCTGTCACGGGACACTGCCACTTTTCCTTCTGTCAGATTAAGTCATGCGCTCAAGGACAGTAGGGGCAGTGAGCGGGTACCTGGGAACGAATCTCTGCTCGCACTCGGGCATCGACTTAAAGCTTTTACTGTGTTCTCGAGAATCCACGACAGAACACAGCTATTCCCTATGCAAGGCACAGCCTTACAAAGATTGCTTGCAGTGGTTTGTGTGAAGGGAAGGACGCTTGTCTCTTGTCGTGTCTTTCATTGCAAGTCACCGTGTGGTGAAGGCGTTAGTCGTAGACACAGTGGTCAGGGACCAGTGGTCCCTCCTTCGAGGACGTAGATCACTGCCTGGGCCTTGTGGAGAACAGGCCCGGCCTGGGGCTGCATTCTGATTTATTGTGTTTTTATTCCACCTCTCCTCCTTGGTCTCTAGAACTTTTACCACAGATGCCGGATTCCTTTCTATGTCGTGGAAGTTACTATTTGTAGAAACTGTCAGGTCAAAATATTTAACTGACTCTTTGGACTTACGTTTTCTTCCTTCCTTGTTTTTTGGGATTTTCTGCTTTAAAATATATACCACTATGTATATCCAGTTACCTGAGAGAATTTTGACTCTCTCTTAATACAACAACTGCATTAAGTTTATGATTTTATAGAAGCTAGGTTTTGTTTAGGTAACCAGTGGTCACACTGTGCAAATATCGTAATGAATTTTTACTTTTCTGATTTTTTGTAATAAAAATTGGTGCAGATAGAGAACATGTCAACTGAACAAACCAATGTTCTAAGAGTGTTACTAACATTTTGTGTAAACTGTTCTTTACGAATCGAATAAAAGGCTCTCACGCAGTTTGTCTCTGGGGTGTGCTTCCTCTCTGGGCTGGGGTGCCGGGGTGCGGGACAGAAAGGGAGGTGGAAGGTTAGGGTTGCGTTTCATTCTGCTTATAAGACTTTGCTTTGTTCTTCTGTTTCTCTCTGTATAGTGTGTTGTCCACTTTTGGTTTTTTAATGTACTCTGGTTTTATGGGCACTTTTCTTCCTGAGTCTTGGGGGCGGGGGGAGTCTAACGTGCACACCAGCCATCCTGGTATTGTGCCTGTCATGTTCTAAGCTTCTTTGGCTTCAGCACATACCAACGTAGTAAGCCTTTTAGAAATATGACAACAAAGTTAACATTTGCAGTTAGTAAATGACAACAAAGTAGCCATTTGGGCACGCCTGCATATGCTGTCTAAAATGTTCATTAATTCCTGCATATTGTTCAACTTAAGAGACCGAAATGAGGGAGCTTTAAGCTTTGGAAGAACTGGAGGAGAATGTGCCGCTCTGTCCCTGCCACCACCTCCCAGGCCATGGCAGACATCCGTAATCAAGCCCAGAACCTCAGAGCCTGTCTTAGCAGACTGATCCAAGGAGCCCCCACACTGCCCTTGAGTTTTTAAGACAGATGGAACGTAATGCCAGTCCCTGCCCGGACTGCCATTAAGGATATTTCAGAGACTATCGTGTTTGGATATTGGCTGAGCAACGTTAAGTGTATCTCTTGAGCTAAAGATAGAAACGTGATTAGTCTTGGCCATTGCCTTGCTAGACTCTGGTGTGGCCGTGTGCTCTTCGAGCTATGGCTGTCTCCATGCTTCCTGGCATTGACCTCCTCCCCCACCCTGGGGAGGTGAATCTTCTCTCTCCCTTCTCTTTCTCTCTCTGATTTACTTTTAAATAAACTATATTTTTAATCCAAAAACAGAAACTTGATTAGTCTTGGGAATTGTTGGGCAGGCGACGGCTGCTTCTTGGGAGCAAGAATACCGCATGGCCTCTCCAGTGGGGCTGTGTCCCCCCTTTGCTGTGTTCTGATTCTCTTCATATAGTGAGATCTGCAGTTCGGTTGTCAACCTCTAGGTAAGAGTCATTGACACTCATAGATCAAGTTCTTATTCAGAGGCAGGAGTGGGGTGGGATTACGCCGTGCCTGGGATTTGCTTCAAAATATGGGTGTGGGGAGTGGAACGGAGACAAGACTCCAACCAGATGAATGCGAGCCGACGCTGACGGGTGGAGCACGGAGGCATGGCCGCCCGTCTAATTCGTGTTTGTTTAAGAAGAAAAATTTTTTTTAGTTGTCTGGACCTGCTGGGCTCAGGCAATCCTTCCTCCTCAGCCTTCCCAGTGCTGGAATCACAAGTGCACACCACCACGCCCAGCTAATTTTTTGATTTATTGTAGAGACGTGGTCTTGCCGTGTTGCTCAGGCAGGTCTCAAAACCCTGGATTCAAGCAGCCCTCTCACCTCTGCCTCCCAAAGTCCCGGGATGACAGGCATGAGCCACCACACCCAGTCTGCAAGGAAAATATTTTTTTTTATGAGAACTTAATGCTCTTAATAATTTAAGAAATTGTGATATATCTTTTTTTTTTTTTGAGTTGCAGTCTCACTCCGTCACCCAGGCTGGGGGGCAGTGGCATGCTCACGGCCACCCCCGGGTCAGCCTGCTGGGCTCCGGTGATCTTTCCGCCTCAGCCTTCTAAGGAGCCGGAACTACAGATGCACGCCACCACGCCCAGCTAGGATTAGATCTTAATGTGTGTAAGACCTCAACACTGAACACTATAAAACATGACTCAGAGATGGAAGGCCTAAGTGTATTTTTGGCTGAAGTATGAAGAGAGAATCTGCGCTCATACAGGTCGGTAACTGGAAAGGAGGGCCATTTTAATAGTCTTTGCAGTTCATGGCAGGTACTGGATACAGCACAAAACTCAGGTGAGTTGCCATGCTGAATCGGAATGCACACGATGGGCTTGCGCTCAGTTACAGCGGAACCCACATGTCTTGCATTTCGAACAGACCTCTAATCCATGCAGGATCTTACAACATTGTGCATTAATTATTTGGGAAATAGCCTTTTACTGAGCTCTGCAGGTCTTGCAAATGGTGAGACATTTCATTCCTTAATATTAAAATGTCACACTGATATCACTAATAGTCTCATAGAAGCCAAAACTTGGAAGCTGTCAAACTCAAGTCTTGCAACATTCTGATTTTCGCTGGAAGACTCCAATTTTATCATTGGCCACACATGCCGTCAGTTGTTCTCGAAGTGACAGCTCACTTGGTTACATTTTGAAAAATCATGCCTGCCAGATGCCGAAGGCTTAAAACCCATAGGTTGTTCATCATTATTTCAAATAAAAAGAATGCCTCCTCATACGTGTTCACTGCAGCGCTTTTCACAGTAGCAAAAACAAAATCTACTCAGAGGCCCCTCGAAAGTGAACTGGGTGAAAAAAAGGTGGTGCGTGTACACGATGGAATATTGTGCAGCCACGAAGAACAAAACCGTGGCCTTTGCAGCAAGTTGGATGCAGCTGGAGACCATCCTGCTACGTGAGCTGTCACGGAGATAACTGAACACCACGTGTCCTCACTCATGGCGGGTGCTGATCTATGGTCACACAAGCACTGGGCGTGGGAACGGCAGACGCTGGACACGGGAGGGAGGGGACACGTGGCCATGACTGTGTACCTGGTCCACTACCAGGGGGCAGAGGGCCCCCTGGAAGCTCAGACCTCACTTGTGCGCAGCCTCCTTATGCAGTAAGTCCTCACTAGTACCCTGCAACTCTAACACATTTAAAAATACTTTAATGGTGCTTTCTGAACCAGCCACCACATACACTGCCACACAAGCCGCGAGCCGTGCTTTCCCTGAGACACGCGATGTCTGTGGCTCAACAATCCCTTTCTGCTTCTCCCCTTCTTGTCAGGCAGAATGCGTCCTCGAGCTGAAAGTTCATCAAAATCATTTCTACCGCATCAAGGACTCTCTTAAGTGAAAATGGCTTTTTTCAGCGCCGTGCACGGCCGAGAAATCCAGCGGTCTCTGGCCGTGTATCTGGATATCTGGGCCTTGCTGACCGTCAGTGCAGATGTCAACACTGCAAGAGGCAGGTCATGGCAGGCCAGTTGTGACCTTGGGGAACCCCTGACAGGGTCCTGGGGAGGCCTCGGGTTCCACAGATGGGTCTGAGAACTGCTGGGATAACCTCAGGAGTGATGAGGTCTGTGCAACCAAGTGTCCAGTGCTTGGGGATGTTGAGGGCGTTGGTTGAAGTTCTCGACTTTTCCACAGATCGGGTTTCTGATTCTTTTTTTTTTTTTATTTGTGGAGTGCCGTGACACGCTCCCAGTCACCGCAGCCTCGACCCGCTGGGCTCCGGCGATCCTTCCGCCTCAGCCTTCCAAGTAGCTGGAACTACAGGCGCGCGCTATATTGTAGAGATGAGGTCTCGCCAAGTTGTCCAGGTAGGTCCCAAAGCGTGGGATTACAGG
>CAUYQG010048837.1:0-63405 GCA_963574415.1 Tarsius wallacei | reverse complement strand
ACAGTATTTTTTCAACTACTTACAAATGTACGCAGGCTAAAAACTGAGCTTCAACTTTTTATCCATTTATTTACATTAAGATCAAAGCGAAAGATCAAAAAGTTAATTGTTATTTTAGTCAATGAGATTATAGTTTTTTTCAATCCCTCTATTTAATTAGAATATTGTTTTTGACCTCTGAACTTGCTTAGTGTTCAGAGCAGCCTCTGGTTTCCCTGAAAGTAATTTTCCCCTCATGTTTATGCACATTTTTATTATGAAAATGAATAAATGAATTTGACGTTTACTCCCTAAAGGGGCATTATATAGCTTACTTTTATCAAAATGGCTGTTTGATTTCGTAGTCCTTCTACAAACATATAATGAATTGTGTGTCACTTATCAGACTAGATGTTAGGAGTTCTTATGTTCATTTATCAAAATTATCAAATTGTTAGTATGTTATTACAAGTACTTCTGTTTTTATTTTTCAGTTTTTTGCTAACGCTTAACATGATTTCCCATTTCCCATTCCCATTGTGATGCAAAATGGGTAAAAGTTTTTTTTTAAATTAAAATATTAATATCTACAGAAAAGCTAAATATCACTGTTAGTGATCAATATATTGAAATTTTTAATTTACCCAATTAAAGAAGACAAATCAATAATGAAGTAAAGTTGTTTTTTCCATTTGGATGATTTATATTTGAAATATATATGTAAGTTCAGAAAGTTGAAATGCATTCTTTTAGTTAGGTAAATTTAAAGTGTACTTTTGTTATGGTCTGTCTTCAGAGAATTAGTACTTATTTTCTTTTTGATATATCTTAGCATAGGTAGCCAAAGACAGAGTTGCTAAAGTCTCATCCTGATGCTTCTGGTGGTCTCTTTTTCATAAGATACTGTTGATTATGTTTTGTTTTTTTAATACTGTTTGGCTTTTATTATGTACCTATATCTTGAAAGTTAAAAAAGGTTCTCTCAGATCATGTTGAAAGTAATTTTTTTTAAAGTTGAGAGTGACAGGTACGCTTAAAGACCAAACTTCTTCACCACTATACAATGCATCCATGTAACCAAAAAACATTAGTACCCCTAAAGCTATTGAAATTAAAGTAAATAAATGAATAAAAAGTTGAAGCTCAAATATCTTTTTTTCCCCTAGATCTTCAATTTTGCAAGCAGAGAGTAAAAAAGACCACGAAGAGGTAAAATTTGATCTAATTAATTTATTCAACAGCATTGTAAAATTTTTTTCTGATGACAAAACATGTATTTAATGTGTTCATTATAAAATTTTTAGAAAATCCTAGTTTATTGATTAAAAATTAAAATTATTTACTTAAACATTTTTCTTATTTTGTAAAATTTGTTGTCCTCAAGCAAGATTCTTAAGTTTCTCCCAGGGTTTTATAGCTGAAGGGACCTTAGATTATCTTTCTGCTATCTTTAAGGCTCAAATTCAGAAATGACCTTGTGACTGTTCCCATCTGGCAGGCTGTTAGTATCATGAGGTAACAGTTTAATTTATTCCCTTCTCTCACCAACTCTTTGAGACACTATTTGCTGCAGTAAGAGCATAGTGGCAGCAGATGTGGCCCGGCAGGAAACAACTAACGCTTAAAACCCCGGGGAAATGAAAGACAGAAAAACAAAAATTTGGGAGTCTCTGTTTTTCCTCATGAGCCTTTTATTTTTGGCTCCATTTTTACTCCTTGTACACCAAATATGGAAGGTAAGGTATTAGCAAGAACTGATGCTTCAAAAACTTTGTCTTGATAAATATTCTCCCGTGAAAATATAGCTTGATTTTGAGCCTTTTTATTTGGCATCACAATTGTGTTGGTAAAAGACAAAATTGGAAATTCTGTAGAGATCTATGCTTTTTATGGAAAAGAGTTAATATTAAAACTTGGTTTTGGTCTCTGAGGAATGCCAACAAATGTCACTGCTGTCTGCATGGTTCACCAAACAAAATATTTGTTAGTTTAGTGAGAATCATCAGGCATAGGAATCCTTGAGGGTGAAGCAAAAGATGTAGAGCAGAGAGTGTTTTCTGTGCTAATTATAAAACTGAGAGAAGAGAGGTATGTAAAATATATTTATGAGGAATATATTAATCTCTTAAGTTTTTTTGGCATTACTGTTCATTGTGATATCTGAATTTAGACTGTCTGGTTTGGTAGGAATTAAGAGGGGAATGATATAAAAAGATAAATATAGACTATTAAATATAATTTAATGTGGTTGCTGTATTTTTATTTCCTTGTATGAGGTAAATTTGAGATCCTTTTTTTTTTTTTTAAGTTGGAGTCTCACTCTGTCGCCCAGGCTGGAGTGCAGTGGCACACCACCCCAGCATCAACCCACTGGGCTCAGGCGATCCTTCCGCCTCAGCTTTCCAAGTAGCCAGAACTACAGGCATGTGCTACCACACCCGGCTAATTTTTTGATTTATTATAGAGATGAGGTCTCACCAAGTGGCCCAAGGCTGTTCTTGAACCCGTGGGCGCAGGCAATCCTCTCGCCTTGGCCTCCCAAAGTGCTGGGATTACAGGCTTGAGCCACCACACCCGGCCAAATTTGAGATTCCTAATAAATCTGCTAAATGTTCTCATATACATGCATATGTTTAATAAAAATGCGAAATGTTCTCATGTATATATATACCTTCCTTATGTTTTCTTAACAAGGAAGATTAATGTGTTGCTTCTAATGAAACTTCTGTTGTAGTTGAGTATTAAATATTTGCCTTTAGAAGAGAAGCGTTTTTACAAAAAAATTATTAATTATATTTTTCTGGTTTTTCCTCTTGCAGTGGATCTGTACAATAAACAACATATCTAAACAGATATACTTAAGTGAAAATCCAGAGGTAATACTTTTATGTTACCCAGATCTAGCAAAATTGAGTAATTCTATGACTTACATGCTTTTATTAATTGTCATAATTTCTCAAGTTCTATAATGTTTTAATTTGACCTTGAATGGGTAGCTTCAATATATCATGAATATGAGTGTCTGATCTTCTTGGAACTGCAGATTATTTCAGAAGGTACTGAACTCAGTCAACCAACAAGTATTTACTGTGTATTAACTGTTTAACTCTGTGTTGAGCATCATGGAGAAGAGAAATATAGAAGAAAATTGAGCCATGGCCTCTGCCTTCCAGGAGCCTGTCCGTATGAGAAGACAAAACTCAAACTTTAAGTAACATTTCAGATATTGCAAATAAGAGAATAAAATAAAAAACACAAATGAAGAAATGGTATGTTTATGAAACTAGTAGTATAATTAGAGTTAAAGGTCCTTGGTGGAGAATAATTGAAAGATGAAATATGCATACAAATAATCTGGGGGTCTTGCTAAAATGCATGTTGTGATTCAGTATGTCTGGGTGATGTAGCCTGAACTCTACTTTTGCAAATTATACTTTGAGTTAGCAAGGATATCAGACCAAATGAACTTGAAGTATAGACACAGCCATAGGTATAGTCCAAACATACAGGTAGAACCCAGGGGTACAGAGAATTCTGGAAGGAATCAAGTGGGTCCACACTTTGGTGTAGTTGTCAAGACTTGGGCCTAGGACAGAAGCTGTCTGACCTCTGCCAATCTTGGTGGGCCTGTATGTGCTATGAACCCAGGTACCTCCCACAACTGGGTAGGAGCTGACGATTTCAGCTGAGGCTGAGAACTAATTTTTGGGGGAGTCTTCACCATTTTAAATCTTAAGCTGCTGTTGATATGCAGAAGAATCTAGATTAGTTAGTTACTAATTGATATAAAGGATAAAGGAGATGAAGAAGGTAAAGATAACTTCTAGGTTTTAAACCCAAGGGAAGAGAAGAACAATTGGGAAGAGTTCTGTTTTTGTCTTAATGGCTTTGATTTATATATACAGGAGGAAATTTTGAACCAAAGAAACAGTATCTCATGACCTCTAAAATATTAGTAATTTGTTAGTTTTATTATAATGAGTTATACTATAGTGTATATATTATAATTATTAATATTATAATTGTATGTTGCATATAATATGATCATACATAATTATTGTAAATTATGAGTTTAATCTTAGAAAATCACTGTTAACTGTAGAGAAGCCTTTTGCTGTTAGTAACTTGATCTCCTGCCAATTTAGCTTTCCCTTTTTGTAAGGTTACATGGGAGTAACAAAAAAATAAAATGCAAATTATTTATTTTATCCCCTAAGGAATACATGTGTGTTTGGATTTGAATACTTCATACTTATAGTCCTTTCCTACCAATTACCTAATTTTTAGTTAATATTTTTCAGGTTATCTAGAATTATTGTATCTGTATTAATGAGAATAGAAAGTTTGATTAATTTGTGGCATTGTCTTGGTATTTTTGCTAACTATAAGACACAAAAATGCAAAACTGTTTTGTGATTTTTTTTTTTCTAATTTAAAGAATATTCTTTGAATTGTAAAAAAACACAAATTTACCATGTTAACCATTTTTCAGTGTACAAAAGAGTTTTGTTTAACTGTATCTACATTGTTAAAACAGATCTCTAATTTAAATACCATTTTTATTTAGCCAGTGTTTTAAATAATGTCTAAAATATTTCTTATATAAAACTTTCTTATTTTCAAATCTTGGTCTAAAAATACCTATGATTACTTTATAAAGTTATAAAAACTTTACCAGCATAGTTATAAAATCCTAATTTTGGCTGGTTGTGGTGACTCGTGACTGTAATCCCTGCACTTTGTAAGGTGGAGGGGAGAGGATTGCCTGAGCCCAGGGGGTGGAGACCAGCCTGGGCAACTTGGCAAGACCTTGTCTTTACAATAAATCAAGAAACATTAGCTAGACATGATGACGCATGCCTGTAGTTCCAGCTACTTGGAAGGCTGAGGCCGAAGAATTGCATGAGCCCAGCAGGCCACTGCACTTCAGCCTGGGCAAAGAGTGAGACTTCGACTCTTTTTAAAGAAATGTGAATAATTCCTACTCCTTCTAAATTTCTTTATTCAACAAATGTATTGATTGTCTATTGTGCCAGGGACTGTGCAGGGTGCTAACAATCCAAACCTTAATCCAAAATAAGTGGTAGTTAAAAACTTAAAGAAAAAAACAGTATTTTCTTTAAAATTTTAAAGAAAAAAATTATACAATAATTATATATTAGTAGAAAGTCAGATTTTTCTTCTAGGTTATAGGAAGCAAGAAGAAAGTTAAGTTTATAATGTTGTGAAATTAATTATATACCTTAATATTAAGACAGGAATGTGGAACTACTTTAGTAACTCTAATTTGTATTTTAAGTATAATAATTTAGAGTTATATTTAGACTTTTGGTTTTTTTATTTTACTCATATGAGGTTTTTTTTTTTTTTTTAATCAAAATAGGAAACTGCTGCACGAGTTAATCAGTCAGCTCTAGAAGCTGTCACTCCTTCCCCATCTTTCCAGCAGAGGCATGAGAGCCTGCGGCCAGCAGGGTAAGTTACCACACTGAGCGTTATTTAAAGAACTATTTTAAAGAACTACTTTTTTTTATTAGTACTGCTTACATTAGTACTAATAGTTCCCTGAAGAACAGAGAAAGTATTTTCAAAATGGTAACTTTATCGGTAATGGTACTTAATAAATGATTTCAAATTTACCTAGTGTTTGTAATGAAATCTTTAGATTGTGGGAGTTTATGTTTTTGTGTTGAATAATTGGAAAAAAGTTTCTTTGTAAATATGTGGCTATGATTTGGGATTGTGTTTTTATTAGAATTTGTTTTGCTCTAATTATTGACTTACAATACTGTGTTTTCTTTTTTATAGTTTGTTAAGTATTTGATTTCCAAAAGAAAAAACTAAGAGCAATGCTTTCTTGTTTGTGTTTAGACAATCTCGGCCACCAACAGCTCGAACCAGCAGTTCAGGATCTTTAGGATCTGAGTCCACAAATTTGGCAGCTCTCTCTCTAGATTCTCTTGTTGCCCCAGACACCCCAATACAGTTTGATATAATATCTCCCGTGTGTGAGGATCAGCCTGGCCAGGCAAAAGCTTCTGGCCAGGGAGGCAGGTGAGTGACAGTATCACAGGGACATTGTGCTATATTCTATAAGATTTATAATTTCATTTCTACATTTGAGAGTCTTCTCTATATATATCATGTGTTTCAGCTATGTTGTACTCTTTGTTTAATTACCTAACATAAGTTTTACTGGACAGAGTCATGCAGGTTTTTCTCTTTGTCTTCTGCCTCATTTAAGAGTTAAGATAATTTAGTTTAAAAAATATTTAATTCTGAATTGGTTATTAAGTCTACTTCTTGGATGTTTGTTCTTAAAATTGCAGAAGAAAGCTGATAGCCCTATCTTTAGGTCATGACAGTATTTTAAAAGTTTTTGAGGATGATACATATGTAATAGGTTTATTAGAAAATATTATTTTGTACCAGAATAAGAAATCTTCAGGAAGTTACTAAAACATTAACGCTATTTTGAATTATTAATGTGTCATCATCTTTTATTTATATAAGCAGTTAAAATTTTTCTTTGGCTATGGATGAAGGAAACATGACTTAAGGCAAAATCATTTATTAAGTAGGATGGACACCTAATTGATAATATATTTATTTGGATGATGCAAAAAAAAAAAAGATTTATTTTTTGGAGGGCGGGCCCCTGGTTGTATAGGCTTCCCCTGCTAAGTAAGTTTTCTTCTAGGAACTCACTGGCATCAGTGTATCAGCTAGTGTTGTTGTGAGAGACTGTGTTGGTATCATTGAATTTTTTTGGAGATTCTTTCAACATGTTTGCCCATTTCATGATGGGTGATTTATGAGTGCTTCTGTCCACACCAGGCTGAGTGTTCTGCACCCTCCCTATTTGCCCAATCTTACCCCAGGCAACTTTTTTTTTTTTTTGTCCCCCCCACCATGAAAAAAGTCCTCAAAGGGAAACATTTTGCCACTGTTGTAGAAGTGAAACAAAAAAATGGCAGAAGCACTAAAAGGCATCAAAATTGAAAATTTCAAAAACTGTTTTGAGCAGTGGAAAAAGCATCTTGATAGGTGTATTGCATCAAACAGAGTACTTTGAAGGTGACAGAGGTTTAAATATGTAAGAATACACAATTTTTTATAAATAGGTTTTTTTGAGTCCTCCTCTTATACATGGCTGTGACCCAGAAAAAGTAATTAATGTTTGATCACAGAAATATACTTAGCATTTGATGTAATAGGTCAATCAGATGTGTATTAAAGATACCAGTTTCCTTTGATCTTAAAGCCAGTATCATTTTAGAGCCACTTAGCTTCCTGTTTGCTTCCAAAACTTGCTTTGAAACTACTATTTTTTTTTAATCTACTTCACTGTAGTGTGCCACAAACCATGCACACTAAGGAGGAAGGTAGCTTTCGTCTCCAGTTCACTTTCCTTCTTGCATTGTTACTTACACCTTAAGAAATACAGGTTTAAAACTAAAAACCATTAAAATCATAGTTAACTTATAACCTGTACTTAGAGAACCTAAAAAGAGGTTTTTACAATCCCAGGAAATCTCTGGCATTTTTCTCAGGCAGCTAAGATAGGAGCTAAATCAGTCTTCCACTGTGCTAGCTTATTTAAATTCAAGAACTCTTGCAACATGGTTTATTATAATGTTGATTTTTGTTGGGTGTGGCTAACCTTTCAATTCACTCAGTGTCTTCTAAAATGCAGCAACATTGGGTCAGCATATTAACTCTGTTTGAGGGTGGAGGTCTTCATGATAGTGTTTCTTAACAGGATAGGGCATTTTAGAGTGTTTCTTTTTAAAATTTTAACTCTGGTGGGGCACAGTGGCTCATGCCTGTAATCCCAGCACTTGCGGAGAGTGAGGTGGGAGAATCACTTGTGCTCAGTGTTTTGAGACTAGCCTGGGCAACACAGTGAGGCCTCATATCTACAAAAAATACAAAAATAAATAAATGAAATTTTAACTCTGGTTTCAAGATTTGGATTTCTTCCATGTGGCTCATGGTGATTGTTCGTATATTTTTTTTTCCTAAATTTTTCAGGCGTACAAATCCATTTGGAGAATCTGGAGGAAGTACAAAATCTGAAACTGAAGGTAAAATAGATTTGTAGTATTTATATATTTTAAAATTACTCTTGGTAGTAAACTGTGTGAAGAATTTGTCATTTACATTTGCTGCTATGCTCAGTTTTAGTGTTATCTTCAACATTTTCTTGATTTACTCATACTTGAAGCAACAGACCATTTCTTTGTTAAACTCTGTTGTGTCCACATGGCTCTTTGAGCTATGATCACGTTTTCTAGCTTTGACCTCCTTCCCTACCTTGGGAAGGTGAATCTCCTCTCTTACTCTCTAATTTACTTTCTAAATAAAATATACTTTCCAGTCTAAAACAAACAAACAATAAGATGTTATTATTCACACAAAATTACAAATATCATGCTTTTGACCTCAAATTGTCAATGCATAAAATATACTTTAAACTTTTCCTAACAGCTAATGCTTTACTTCTGATACTGGAGTGTGCTATTTTTTCTTTTTCCAATAACTGTTTTATTTTACTGTAATTTCAAACTTACAGAAAAGCTGTAAGAATAAGTACAAGGATTTTTAATTTTTAATTTTTTTAATCCAGAACCACCAATTGTTGAAGCATTACCTTTTGCTGTTTGAATTTGAGACCCTAATTCTCCTACAAACTTAAACATTGTAGTTAGGGTTATTTCTAAATACTTTCTTTGGGTTGGATTTTTCACTGGAAAATCTAAAAGGAGGCTGTATGCTCATATCTTGTTATTTTGGAAAAGAAATATGAGATTTAAAAATATATAGTGTAACTTGTTCTGTTATAGATTCTATTCTTCATCAGTTATTTATTGTCCGATTCCTCGGTTCTATGGAGGTGAAATCAGATGACCATCCCGATGTTGTTTATGAAACAATGCGGCAAATCTTAGCTGCCCGGGCCATCCATAACATCTTTCGTATGACAGAATCACATTTATTAGTCACTTGTGACTGTTTAAAGTAAGTAATAACTCCTCCCTTAACACACTGTAGAGAATACATTGACATAATTTCAGCCTAATTAAAGTTTGTTTTCCAAATCTTAAATTATTATTATAGGTTAATTGATCCACAGACACAAGTTACAAGGCTCATGGTGAGTTCTATATGACTTAAGCTTTATTTGAAGTCCCTTTGTACGTATACATATCCTGCAACTTGATAATTATCCTGATCACATATATTCAGGTATGATAGTATCAGTAGTGATTGGTCTTTAGGCTGTGTTAAGTCTATGACCATCTCCAAAAAGTTGTAACTGAACATTAAAAACCATTTTTCTGTAATTCCACGCTTTGGGAGGCCAAGGTGAGTGGATTACCTGAGCCCACGGGTTCGAGACCCACCTGGGCAACTTGGCGAGACCTCATCTCTACAATAAATCAAAAAACTAGCCGGGCATGGTAGCACGCGCCTGTAGTTCCAGCTACTTGGAAGGCTAAGGCGGAAGGATTGCTGGAGCCCAGCAGGTCGAGGCTGCGGTGGCCGGGAGCGGCCACTGCACTCCAGTCTGGGCGACAGAGTGAGACTCCAACTAAAAAAAAAGAAAAACCATTTTTGGTATTGAATTTGACTTTGCAAAAGGTGTTAATGACTAATAAAACAAATTCAACAACCTTGTTTTACTTGGTAATTCAAACCAAATATGACATTATTTGTTTATGGATTTTCATTCAGTCTGTTAAAAAATTGGCTTTAAATATTCTATTTATATTTTTAGAACTTAGTATATGAGTTTGTCATATATGAGTGCTGCTGCTATGGTTTGCAAGATCTCATGTTTGTTTCTGATGTTTTCTATGGCAGTTTCCATTACCCTTTGTAGTTTTGTATGCTACACACCAGGAAAATAAACGCCTTTTTGGATTTGTTCTTCGGACATCAGGAGGGAGAAGTGAAAGTAATCTGTCATCAGTCTGCTATATATTTGAGTCAAACAACGAGGGGGAAAAGGTACATGGCTTTTCGAAATGTTTCTGTTGTGAAATACATATCAAAACAACTTACTAAGTGGCTCTTACTAAGAAGATTTAATTATTAAATTCCTAATTAAATAATTAAATTACTAAATTAACTAATGTTAATTTAATTACTAATTAAAGTCTTTTTATCTTTGTACAAATTTATGGGGTACATGTGAATTTTATTGCATGTATATAATGTGTGGTGATCAAGTCAGGATATTTAGAGTGTCCATTGTCCTGAGTACATTTTTGTTTTTTTGGTTTTTTTTGTTTTGTTTTGTGTTTTGAGTTGGAGTCTCACTCTGTCGCCCAGGCTGGAGGGCAGTGGCACTCTCCTGGCCACTGCAGCCTCGACCTGCTGGGCTCTGGCGATCCTGCCGCCTCAGCCTTCCAAGTAGCTGGAACTACAGGCGCGCGCTACCACGCCCGGCTAATTTTTTTTTTTGATTTATTGTAGAGATGAGGTCTTGCCAAGTTGCCCAGGCAGGTCTCGAACCCACGGGCCAGGTAATCCACTCACCTCAGCCTCCGAAAGGCGTGGGATTACAGGCTGAGCCACTGAGCCCGGCTACATTTTTGTTAATAGTCACCGTACTGTGCTGTCAAATGTTGAATATATTCCCTTCTGTCTTACTGTAGGATGGTACCCTTTTATCTACTTCTCTTTATCCTCCCTTCTCATCCCTCCTTACTTCCCAGTCGTTGTCTGTCTTTCCACATCCCATGTGATCAGATGTTTTAGCTGCCACATATAAGATCATGTGATAGTTGTCTTTATGTACTGCCTTATTTCATTTAAGATAACGGCCATCCATGGTTCAATTCATGTTGCTGCAAATGACATGGTTTAATTTTTTATGACTGAATAGTGTTTCATTGTGTACATGTACCACATTTTCTTTATTCATTCATCTGCTGATGGACATTTAGGTTGATTCCTTATTTTTGCTATTGTGAATAGTGTTGCCATAAACATACAAGTTCAGGTATTCTTTCGACATATTGATTTCTTTTCCTTTGGTAGTGAAATTGCTGAGTTGACTGGTAATTCTGTTTTTAGTTTTTTGAGAAATCTCCATACTGTTTTCCATAGTGTCTGTACTAGTTTACATTCCCATCAACAGTGTATAATAGTTTATTTTTCTCCCCATCCTCTCCAGCATCTGTTATTTATTTATTTATTTTTGAGTTGGAGTCTAACTCTGTCGCCCAGACTGGAGTGCAGTGGCCACTCCCGGCCACCGCAGCCTCGACCTGCTGGGCTCTGGTGATCCTTCCACCTCAGCCTTCCAAGTAGCTGGAACTACAGGCACACGCTACCATGCCCGGCTAATTTATTTATTTATTTATTGTAGAGATGAGGTCTCGCTTGCCCAGGCGGGTCTCGAACCTGCGAACTCAGGCAGTCCACTCACCTCAGCCTCCCAAAGTGTGGGATTACAGGCTGAGTGACTGAGCCCGGCTCAGCATCTGTTATTTTTTGTCTTTTTAATAATAATCATTTTGGCTGGGGTGAGATGATACCTCATTGAGGTTTTGATTTGCATTTCACTGATGATAGTGATGTTGAACATTTTTTCATATGTCTGTTCACTGTTTGTATGTCTTCCTTTTGAAAAACGTATGTACTTTGCCTACTGTTTTTTTTTTTTAGTTGGAGTTTCACTCTGTTGTCCAGTCTGGAGTGTAGTGGCACACTAATGGCCACTGTAGCCTTGACTTGCTGGGCTCAGGTGATCCTTCCACCTCAGCCTTCCAGGTAGCTATAACTACAGGCACACACCACCATGCCCAGCTAATTTTTTTTTATTGTAGAGACAAGGTCTCGCCTTGTTGCCCAGGCTGGTCTCGAACCCGTGGACTCAGGCAATCCTCTTACCTCCATCTCCCAAAGTGCAGGGATTATAGGCATGAGCCACTGTGCTTGGCCTTTGTCTACTTTTTAATGGGATTTTTTTTTTTTCCTGTTGAGTTTCCTTTTTTTTTTTTTTTTTGCTTTGAGTTGGAGTTTTACTCTGTTGCTCAGGCTGGAGTGCAGTGGCACACTCACAGCCACCCCAGCGTCGACCTGCTGGGATCCAGAGATCCTTCCACCTCAGCCTTCCAACCTTCCAAGTAGCTGGAACTACAGTTGCCTGGTATCACGCCCTGCTAATTTTTTATTTATTGTAGAGACGAGAGGTCTCACCATGTGGCTGAGGCTGGTCTCCAACCTGTGGGCTCAGGCTACCCTCTTGCCTAGGCCTCCCAAACTGCTGGGATTACAGATTTGAGCCACCGCACCCAGCCTTGAGTTTCTTATACACTCTGAATGTTAGTTCCTTGTTGGATGAATAGTTTGCAAATATTTTCTCCAATTCAACAGGGTGTCTCTTCACTCTGTTGATTAATTTTTTTGCTGTACAGAAGCTTTTTAGTGCAATTAAATATCATTTGCCTGTTTTTGGTTTTGGTTTTTGTTGCCTATGCTTTTGAGAACTTAGTAATAAAGTTTTTTTTTTTTTTTTGCGTAGACCAATGTCCAAGAGAGGGTTGGTTTTGTTTTTGAGTTGGAGTTTCCCTCTGTCGCCCAGGCTGGATTGCAGTGGCCACCCCAGCGTTGACCTGCTGGGCTGCGATGATCTTTCTGCCTCAGCCTTCCAAGTAGCTGGAACTACAAGCGTGCGCTACCATGCCTGGCTAATTTTTTATTGTAGAGACGAGGTCTTGCCAAGTTGCCTGGGCTGGTCTTGAAACTGTGGGCTCAGGCAATCCACTTTGGCCTCCCAAAGTGCTGGGATTACAGGCCTGAGCCACCAAACCCAGCCGAGAGTCTTAATCAGGTTTTTTCCTCATATTTTTATAGTTTGGATCTTATGATTAATTAACTCTTTAATCCATTTTGTGTTGATTTTTATATATAGGGAGAGATAAGGGTTCAGTTTCATTCTTCTGCTTGTGGCTATCCGTTTCCCACACCATTTATTGAAGAGGGTTTTCTTTTCCTAATATTAAGTTCTTGTTAGCTTTATCAAAGATCGACTGGCTGTAACTATGTGGCTTTATCTCTGAATTCTTTATTCTCTTTAGTTGGTCTGTGTGTCTGTTTTTATATCAACACTATGTCGTTTTGGTTACTATAGCCTTGTAGTATATTTTATTTTTTTTTTTATTTTTTGAGTTGGAGTCTTACTCTGTTGTCCAGGCTGGAGTGCAGTAACAGCCTCGACCTTGCTGGGCTCAGGTGATCCTTTCTCCTCAGCCTTCCAAGTAGCTGAAACTACAGATGCATACCACTACACCCAGCTAATTTTTTTTCTGTAAAGTTGCCCAGGCTAGTCTCGAATCCCTGGGTATAAGCAGTTCTCTCATCTCCGCCTCCAAAAGTGCTGGCATCATAGATGTGAGCCACTGTGCCTGACCAGCCTTGTAGTATACTTTGAAGTCAGGTAATGTGATGCCTCCAGCTTGTTTTTTTTGTTTGTTTGTTTAGGGTTGTTTTGTCTCTTCTGGCTTTTTTAGGTTCCATATGAATTTTAGAGTTTTTAAAAAAATTATTTTAAAAAATGACATTGGTACTTTGACAGGGATTGCACTGAATCTATAGATTACTTTGGGCAATATGGTTGGTCATTTTAGCAATATTCTGCTGATCCATGAGCATGGGATGTTTTTCCATTTGTTGTGTCATCTTTAGTTTCTTTCATCATTGTTTTGTAGTTTTTCTTATAAATTAAATTTTTCCATAATTCTTACTAAGATTTCAAAAAAAAAACAACCACATTTTGCCTAGTTTGACTGAACTGCTCGACTATGTTGTCCTGAAGAGAGCCAGGACCCTGATGGGCTGGGTCTTCTAACTCTATAGACCCATATTTTCTTTGCCACTGATAGCTGGTACAATCTTTTTGCCTCATTAATTTATCCTGGGAATGAAATGTATTCCTATAATCAGCCATTTTCAGATGTCTTCAGCTTAGAGCAGCATCAGCCACTGCTTGCTTCATTCTTTGCAGGCCTTGCTATCTCAGTAATGAATTTGAGGTAACAAGAAGTTATCTCAAGGAGATAAGAGGCAGCAGTGGAAGCTCAAGGCTTAGTTTTGGGGCAAGAGTATTCTTAAGTCAGCTTTTGTTTGAAACAATGTATTATGATGAGTTATAAAACTAGTTATACCAGCTATTTGGATACTTGTAAACTCTCTGAGTTTTTCATACCTTTTCTCTTTTTAGATTTGTGATTCTGTTGGACTGGCAAAACAGATAGCTTTGCATGCTGAACTGGTAAGAATCAGAGATGCTTGATTTTCCAGGAATGTTAACTAATGTGGTATAAAGTCTTTCATATTAACAAGTACATAAAATGATTTTGCTAAGCAAGATTAACAGTGGATGCTATTGCCAACTTAGCATTTAGAATTTGGTTGAATGTCTGTTGTTGAATGTAAACTATTGGTGTGCTTTCTTATGTTCAAATGCCAAAAAATAGAATGGTTACAAAGATATTAATGGAAATATCTAAAATTTAAAGGTATTTAATTCACTAGTTTCATTCACTTATTTTTTAGGATCGTAGGGCATCAGAAAAACAAAAAGAAATAGAGAGAGTAAAAGAGAAGCAACAGAAAGAACTCAGTAAGCAAAAACAGATTGAAAAGGTATGCAATCCTAATCTGTTCTTTTTTTTTTTTTAAATGGTAGAAAGAAGTTTATTTCTGAATTTGAATCCAGGGAGCAGAGCTGGACTCGAGGTCTTTCTAAAAGGGTTCTGCCCTGGATCTTTTCTTTGTGTGGTGTTTGTGAAGACTTAATTCAGCATTGTGACTTTCATATTTGAATTTCCAAATGAAAGGCTGTTTCTACTTGCTCGGCCACTTCATAACCAGATGATTCATAGCACAGCAGAAAAGGATAACATCTGTTTTCTGATAAAATGTTTACATCATAGTTATATTGACATGTAATATGACCTACTGTTTAGCAAACATACCATAACTTTCGTATTCCAGTGAGAGTTGTGTCTATCAAAGCAGTTCTTTTGAGAGACTATATAATGATATATAATGTAAATTATATAATTGTATGTGTAATATATAATAAAATGCATATATATTTTAATGTTGCTATGAAGTAAATGCATTAGATAGATAATCCATGATAGTGTAAGAGCCAGTTATGGGTTGTGGCATTGACAGTAGGAATAGAAAAGAGGCAACAGCTGTGAATACTTACTAAAAACAGATAGATAATAATTGGCAATGGTTTGGATGTGTGGACAAAGAAGAAGAAAGTGGCAAAGATGACACTGAAGCCAGGCTTCCTTGATAGGCTAGGCAGGAAAGGTGACACCTGATTTATTAGCAAAATGAATTGGACAGGAAGGCGAAGACACCTGAAGAAAGGGAAGAGAAGGCATGTGTGGTGATCCCTTTTGAGGCATTTACTGTTGTGTATAGGAGAGGTGATGATGGCCTTTATTTGGTTGTTGGCTGTACGAAAGAAAAAGGAAACACCAGAGATTTTAGTTGGAATGTTGGCTTTTATAGGATTTCTAGAATGGTGCCAAAATTCACTTTGGTGTTGCATTGGTTGTGTGTAACTTTTCTTTTCATCAAGTTGCATATATTTATGACAGAAGGATTGAAGTGGCTCTCAAGTATATATTTTAGCTGCATAGTTTTCCATTTGACTATAGATAGTTAACTTTATTTTCTGTCTTTTCCACTAGGATTTGGAAGAACAAAGCCGTTTGATAGCTGCATCCAGTAGACCAAACCAAGCCACTAGTGAGGGTCAGTTTGTTGTCCTTAGCAATAGCCCGTCAGAAGAGAGTGATTTGGGAGAAGAAGGAAAGAAGAGAGAATCAGAAGCATAAATTTATACTTGCTTTTTGATTGGTATTTCCCCCCTTGGAATTTGACAGTTTCTGTGGTGAAATGGCACAAAGTAACAACTATGTTGAAACATCAAGGAGGAGACTAAGCTTTATATTTGCTTGTCTTAGCTTCATTTTAAAAAATAAGATTGAACTCAATGACTTAGGTTTGCATTGATTTTTTTTTCTTTAAACATAATATACTATGCATTAACACTAAATTCTACATGTCTAATAGAAATCTGCTTATCTCCCTGAAGCAGATTACTGAGAAATTACATTTGCGCAAGCATTTTTTCTTTCAAATTGTGAACTTATCTTGCACTATAATTGGCTATGACCATAGGAAATCATTTATTCCTTAGACTTAGACATTCATGGATATGCTCCCTTTCTTTAATTAGGAACATTTTGCTGGCAATGAGGAAGCATTCAGCCGAATAAATTCAAAACCCCTTTATACAGAGAATTCTACATGTTTGCAAATATTTTAACAATATTTAATGTGCAATATAACTTTTATAAAATAATTAGAACAGAGATTTTACACTTAAGGTTTTCAATTGTGGCAGGTGGTACTGTTGATTTCAGGGCACTCTGATGGATTGCTCACATTTCTCTGGTATACAACACCTGATACAAGTAGGAAAAAAGCTTGTGTCTTCAGTTCAAGATAGATAGAGCCCCTGGCATTTTGTGATCACATTCTTGGTTCTCAGGTTGGGACTTCAATTATTGCTGCAGAGCAGCAATAGTTAAAAAATAAGATTTTGGAATTTATTAAAAGAGATTTTTTGTTCAAATACATTTTAGATTAGGATTGACATGTAAAGATATTGTTATAGGATGATACATTGTATTTTCTGCATTGCGTGAAATAGTTTTTATTGAAAATCAAGTGACATTTCAAAAGAAGTTCTATAACAATTATGTTTCATGCTTAAAGTAAAAATTCCCAGTTTAGTTTAAGAAATGTAATCTTTTAAATTTCAGACTGATAGTCCCAGTATTTTCATAATCCCATGTTTTGATAAAGTACTGAATCATCACTTTATATCCACAAAGACAAATAATGTATGAGAATAATTTGCACTAATTATTGTAAATACTGCTACTCTTCAATTAAGTAAAAGGTCCAGTTTCATGAAAGATTGAAAATAAATTGAATGCCTGGTATAATAGACAAGTTGACCAAGGAAGGATTTTAGCTTGGTGCCAAGGTTAAAATGACACATCTCTACTGCCTATCTTCTATGTTAAACTTTGGTTTCTTTTTCTTTAACTACATCTTTAACATTGCTGATAGAAATTATGTTCATGTGTTTCACATGAACATGATAGAAATTATGTTCATGTGTTTCACACACACACACAAGTTAAATATATTGAGTAAAATATTTTACATAGTCATACATTTACAAATTTTCAAGAGGTTAGCCACAAGGAGACTAATTTCACAAAGGAAAAAGTCTTTTGTTCTTTTGTATACACTTTTTTCTTCTTAGTTCTGAATTAGAAACGTCATTTGTTTTGGATCTCAAAATATAACTTGGCTATTTCACACTATGTATGTATATATACATTGTTTACTGTAGGAATATGATAGTTTTATATAGGATTATGATATTCTTTTTATCTATGTGCCAAATGGGAGTAATGTTTCTTTAATACTCTGACGCCTTATGCTACCAAAACATACAGCAAAAAGAAATTTATGAAGTACTTTTTGATAAAGTTTATTTTGTGCTAACTAAAGGGAATGCTTTCACAATAGTGTCTCATTCTCTTTGTTAAAAGTTGGAATTCCTTCTGTTGGAATTCTTTCTGTTGTCAGCACTTAGTCATGGCAAGACCTGTCGTAAGACCTTTTTGAGATTAGTAAGCTTTCTGTTTCATTACCTTTTTGTGTACTGCAACCTCTCCTAGTTCAGATGAACTCTGTCACCCTACAAGAAAGGTGGTCATTATTAGGAGGCAGTTTTACTAAGCTGGTGTTTTGCATGGAAGCAAATGCTGCCCTTTGTTAGCACTCTGGGTCAAAGTATAGGCTAGAATTAAGGGTACTGGTGGACTTAGAAATGTTGGACAGACCTGTAGTTCTTTTTAAATCATATTTTCTTTTTTTTTTTTTGAGTTGGAGTCTCACTCTGTCACCCAGACTGGAGTGCCGTGACTGCTTCCGGCCACTGCAGCCTCGACCTGCTGGGCTCTGGCTATCCTTCTGCCTCAGCCTTCCAAGTAGCTGGAACTACATGCGTGTGCTACCATGCCCAGCTAATTTTTTGATTTATTGTAGAGATGAGGTCTCGCCAAGTTGCCCAGGTGGGTCTTGAACCCACGGGCTCAGGCAGTCCACTCACCTCAGTCTCCCAAAGCACGGGATGAGCCACCGAGCCCGGCTTTTAAATCATATTTTCAAAGGAATTTCCGCAATAACACATCCATGTCCATAGATCAGACCAAAACGCATTCCGGTGCCAAATAGAAGTCATGAGTGGATTTAACAATTTTAGATGATTCAACTTCTGTTTCCTTACTATTGAACTATATGAACTATGCCATTACTGCAGATATTTAAGTATCAACTTTAATAAGCTCTTTTGTTTAAAAAAGTCTGCTCACAGGTTCCTGCCTAATGTTAAAGCTATTCTTGTTGTTATCCTCCTCTGAAATCCCTTCAGGCTCTGAGATGCTTTGAGGATGATTGGATTAGATGCTGGGATCTCTTTTCTCAGATTCAGACTTACACTTAATAGTTTTTAGAAATTAACAAAATTTTGTTGTTGTTTTTGTTTTTTTGAGTTGGAGACTCACTCCGTCGCCCAGGCCGAACAAAACTTTTTTAAAAGAAAAGAAATTAAGCCTGACTAATTAAGCCTGCTATGCATTCTGCTACTTATATGAGCAGTACTTTTGTAACTATGGTAATGGCATCAGTCAATAGGAAACCAGTTGTTCCTTCTCCCTTTAGTAATTTTGGAAATTGCTAACAAGGGACTGAAACTGCTACCTTGAACAGAGTCCCTAAAGCTAGTCTAGTTTTTGGCATGTCTGCAATGATTACTTTGTGTTTAATTTCAAAAGAATCCTCAGAGTCTATAATCTAGGGGTGGTATATGTGTTTGCATTATGCTGAGGGGGAGAGAGAGAAGGTCAGTAGCATGTGTATCCTGAGTAACATAAAATCTTATATGGTAGCCGGGCTCGGTGGCTCAGCCTGTAATCCCGCGCCTTGGGAGGCTGAGGTGAGTGGATTGCCTGAGCCCGTGGGTTCGAGACCCGCCTGGGCAGGTGAAACCTCGTCTCTACAATAAATCTAAAAAATTAGCCGGGTGTGGTAGCGCACGCCTGTAATTCCGGCTACTCGGAAGGCTGAGGCGGAAGGATCGCCGGAGCCCAGCAGGTCAAGGCTGTGGTGGCCGGGAGCGGCCACTGCACTCCAGTCTGGGCGATCGAGTGAGACTCCAACTCAAAAAAAAAAAAAAAAAAAAAAAAATCTTATATGGTAAAGACATCTGAGTTAATTTTGAATTATATTTGGGAACCACAGTATTTAAAATTTGACTCTTATTATAAATCTTGACAGATCCTAAGAGCTAGTGTACTGCAAAACCTTCTGCCACCTGAATAAAATGAAAATATCAATGCTGGTTTTGATAATCTCCTAGCATTCAGATTGTGTTTTAAATATTTAAACATACCAATTGTAGCAAGCAATTCCTTCATTTTATTTTTAGCAAGTTTGGTTTATTCTTCCATTACATTTTGTTCTTTGTTAATTAATAATACATAAAGGTTTGAAACTGGAACCCTATTATACTTTTTAACCAATCTCTTGTGGCTGCACTCATGTAATTTACTTCAGTTAATACGATAACTGGGGACTAACTTATAACTAATGTGCAAAATTGCTTTGTATATTTGGTGATTTTGTAATGTAAGTGAATTGGTTAATCCTTATTTTACTGATACTATTAATCATTCAGTGTGCAATTAAAAATCATGCAACATTTCACTTTGGAATTTGATTTGAAGAACTCAACTTTATGTAATCATGATATTACCTGTGGGGTGGAGAACTTATTTTTTTCATTTTGTCTAAAAAGTTATTTGCTGACAAGGCTTCAGGAAATATGTCGTTAGGAGATTTTTTTTAATGTATAATAAAGTCCATGATTTTTGTACAGTCTGTTTGTATGCAATATTTGATATATACTGTGAATTTTATTCCCCCAAGTAATTTCAGATGTTTGTAAAACAATAGGACTTTTCCCTTATCGGTTATTACTCTATAAATTATACATCTAGCCCCACTGCAATTCCACAGCAGCTAAAAATGAAAAAAAAAAATTGTCCCTCGGGAAAAGTTTGTTATAGGAGCAAATTCTTAATTCATCACTGGTAACTTTTTCTTTTACAGAAAGAGACTTCAGTAATTACCCTAGACATGTTATAGGCGATGTATACTTGCACTGTTTTGGCCTCCTCAGAGAAATTCCTCCACTTTAAAAGGAATTTCTCCTCAGAGAAATTCCTCCACTACTTACACTGTATGCTAGTGTAAGTAGCTTGGATATATAGTTTTAATACTAATGCATATTTATCCCATGTGCTCTTTATAGTTTCTTAGAGCACTTAGTTTTTTTCTTCCGTAGGGAGTTTTATGTTCTAATTTGTTTTGAATTGTATAGAAATGTATATATACTTTTAGAAGGTATAGGGAGTAGATGAAATTAACTTTAGAATTATGTAATTTATCTGATATAAGTGCATGTATGCCCTAAGTATATTTATTATTGACATACATATAATCTATCACTTGCTTATAAGCACACACAATTTGATTTTAAAAAATAAAAGCCATATTAGCTGTTTTATAAATTTTTTAATGTAAAAAAAAATACTAAAAACAGTTTTAAGTCTGTGTTTACTAAAGTAGTCTATGTAGCCTTGAATCCCTATATCAGAAAGAAATCATATAGCTTCATTTTTCCTAAATGCTTAAAAAATACTAAAACATGTAAACTTCAAGGCTGTAGCTGACTGGGCTGTGTTAAAATGGACCACGTTATCCTATCTCTCTGTTGTTCCTGTTGATGTGCCAGCTAAATGCAACACATGACTAAATTAACGTCTTCTCGGTTTCTTTCCTCACTTTCCACATATACAAACCCATGCTTATGTGTAGCATAGAATATATAGAAACAAAAATTTAAACTGACGTCTTATAAGTGCTATCAGTGAACCCCCGCTGTCCAGTACCAGGCGAGGTTCAGTATAGAAACTATCATCTGTCATCCATTTGGAAACACTTTTAATTCCCATTCCAGTGATCACGTTAACCAATAAATGGTAAGCCATAGGCATACCATTTTTTTTTAAAGTGATACATTTTTCCTATTAATAACTAAACTTCAATTGGTTTTATTTCAATTAACTGAATTACCCCACCTCTGTACTTGACTCTACAAGGAAACAGTATCAGACACTAAGCTGATATTGGCTTCACAGTCCATGGCGGATCTGTCGCCTGCGCCCCCTCACGGGCCCTATGATATTGGGACTTTTGCACAAGAACAACTTAAATTCTAGGTCATGTACTGGAGTCATTATATATTCAGTTGAATCACTAAGACATACAGTAGGCCCCCTTATCCATAGTTTCACCTTACATGATTCACCGTTTCTTCTATGTATCATGAAGCTGTCCAGTTACCTATGGTCAATTGTGGTCCTAAAATCTTATGTGGAAAATTCCAGAAACAAATTCATAGGTTTTAAATTGCACATTGTTCTGAGTAATGTGATGAAATTTGCCATCTTGCTTCATCCCATCCGGAACATGAATCTCTTTGCCCAACCTATCCACCCTGTACAGTATGTATGCACAATCACACATTGCTTAATGACAGGCTTAATGAGGGAGATACATTCTGAGAAATTTGTTGTTAGGTGATTTCATCATTGTGCACATGTATGAGTGTACTTACACAAACCTAGATAGTATAGCCTGCTACACACCTAGGCTATGTGGTACAGCCAATTGCTCCTACGCTACAAACCTGTAAGCGTGTTACTGGACTGAATACTGTAGGCAACTATAATACAGTGGTATTTGCATATCTAAACATCTGAACAGAAAAAGTACAGTAAAAATACAGCATTATAATCCCATGGGACCACCATTGCATTTGTGGTCTGTTGACTGAAATGTCATTATGTGATGCATGACTACATAGGAAAAAAGTTTTAAAAAGGGTTCTGTACTAGCCACAGTTTCAGACATCCACTGGGTCTTGAAATGTATCCCCTGAGGATAAGGGGGACTACTGGTTATATATGTACTTTTTTATTAAAAAGATAACAATTATCTTATTTTCAGAGGTGCATCTATATTTTGAGCACATTGATAATGGATTCACAGACAATATTTACGATTAATACAGCATTAGAACTGGTATATTTCAGTTAATTGAAATCTTTGCTATTTGGGTTTTCTTTTTTTTAACTGCCTTTTAGAATGCTGGCCATTTATATGTTGAGAGGCTACATTCAGAGCAATGAGATTTTAGTTGCTGGATAAAGCAAAAAAAAAAATGAATCCTACATAACAAGTCAAACCTTAAGAAATTCAGTTGCAAAATTATACCTTTTCTGCTAGAATGGTTTGATTACCAGGTTCCTGTAACAATTCCTTGTCCATAAAGGTCATATTCTTTGTAAAGGACATAGGCTTTTAGACGATTGGGTAATGGAAGAAATGACATGAAGACAGGGCAGCGCAAATGTAAACGTCCCATACACTTCCGGATCTTTAGGCGACACAGATGTTTCAGGGAGCGAGGATTTGCTAAAATGAAAGAAATAGACATTAACCAAAAGGGAAGATAATTGCTTTATTTTTTAGTATTTTAGGGTCTTGTTAGCAAGTGTATTCGATACATTTCGTTCATTTGCTGTGACTAAATGGAAAGTCAATAGGGAAATCACTTTTCAGTTCTCATTGTAACCCTTATCCTGGATATGGTTTCAGAGCCACGTCAAGTTAGATCGAAAGACACATGAATTACAGGTTTGGCTTGTGAGAACTAAAGTTCTTAAATCTGCATTTATTGCCCCCCTACCTGACCCCTCAGTGGCAGGCTAAACTGAAGATCACACCAAGGAGGATATCCAGGAAATTTTTAATTTGACTTATATGCAATTTTGAAAGAATTTGACTTGGCTAAGGATCATCTGATACCCTATACAGAGGGTAGCTTTTTCTCATCCCTACCGTTTCATAGCTTTTAATTCCAGTGTCTATAGTGTTCCTTCATAGTCATGGTTTATGTGAATTGGGATAAAAGCGTTACATACTTATCTAATAAGTAGCTAACTAACAGATTATATCTCCTGGGAAATGGTAATAAGTACAAATTAAATGTAGTTGTTGGTAGCTTTTAACCAGAAGAGGTGAGTGCTCTAATTAAAAAAAAAAAAGAATATCATTAGCATTTTGGTTAAGTCTTCTACAAGAAAGATACTCACTTAAGATAAAATGTATTTCTGACCACAGCCCCTGTTTTTGGAGCACAGCTTTCAACTTTGAACAGATCCGAACTTGATCAACATAATCAAGCATCACTCGAACAACCTTTCCAGACAGATGTTGCAGCCACGACAAAGTTATTACCTCACAGAACTGAGGGAGAGAGAAAACTATGATAATAAATGAATAGTACTAAGTATCTATGGTTAAGCATAGTAATCAAAAGAACACTAAATTCAGTCAGGAACCAATGTCTCAAGTTCCTCATTTGTAAACTAAGTTCTTGAGCAAGAAAATCTCTTGGCTCTAACATTTGGGAAAATTATTTACTACTGTGTCTTCAGAACCTATAGAAGATGTAATGGTGTGCCGGAGACTGTTACATAATATCTGTTAACCCCTGTGGTTGACCCAGTGGCTGTCCAAAAAAAAGATTACCTTGCCAGCTTCACTTGCAGCTAGGTGTGACCACCTGACTCAGTTCTAGCCAGTGAGATGTAAGTGGAATTGTGAGCAACTCCCAGAAGGTCCTTAAAAAGGAATGAGGTATATGCTGCTTCCTCCTGCTTTCCTGCTGGCTGGAATGTGGATGTGAGTTTCTTCTATGTATCATGAAGCTGTCCAGTTAGAAGGCTATTTACGCCTGGCCTTTATTTATGAGAGGGAAGTGAACCTTCTTGTTAAAGCTACTCTTATTTTGAGGTTTTCTATCATTCATAACCAAATCCTACATTGCTATATAAGGGATAAGACAGTTACTGTCTTTAAGTAATTTACATGCTTTTAGACAAGATGCCCAGATGAGAAGTCAAGTAATACTACATGAACAGTCAGGAAATGACACAAGATGATAATACGTCTATTGCCAAGCTAATGATGTGGAGAATAAGTCCTACATTAATCACCTAAAAATAATAAATCATTCAATATTAAAATAATTTGCCTTTTACTTTTCAGCATTGATCCAAAGTGCTTTCTCCAATTCACCATTTCATTTGTATTTTCAAATTGTGATGAGTTCAAGTGTTCATACAGCATCCATTATGTGCTAGTCATAGATCTGTAAGCTGAGGAAAGTGATGAACAAGAACTTGTGTTCATGTATTTGGAGGAGACGTGATCAGTAAAATATTAAAATGATAATTTCAGAAAGTGGCAGATGCTGTAAAAGAAATGAGCAGCATTGCTGGGTGCAGTTGCTCATGCCTGTAATCCCAGCACTTTGGGAGGCAGAGGCGAGAGGATAGCCTGAGCTCAGGGGTTCAAGACCAGCCTGGGCAACTTGGTGAGACCTCGTCTCTGCAATAAATCAAAAAATTAGCCAGCCATGGTGGTGCACACCTGTGGTTCCAGATACTTGGAAGGCTGAGGCAGAAGGATCGCCTGAGCCCAGCAGGTCGAGGCTGCAGGGGCCGTGAGCATGCCACTGCACTGCAGCCTGGGTGAGAGAGTGAGACCCCAACTCAAAAAAAGAAAAAAGAAAAAAGAAATGAGCAGCATGATAAAAGAATGACTGGGGACAGAACGTCCTCTGATAAGGCGGACTGGGACAGGCCTCTGGGGAGGTGACACTTGAAATGAGACCTGAAGGGTGGCAGCCATTTGAAAAGCTGGGGTAAGAGCTTAAGTTGGAGAAAAGAGAAGTAGCCAACTAGGTAGGGAAAAACTAGCAGACATGGTGTGATGAAAGCTAAGAGGAAAAAATGTCTCAAAAGTGGGGGTGAGGGGCAGAGGGGCCAGCTGTATTTATTGTGATTCTTTATTCATCAGAAGGGTGACCAAAGGAAACCACTTAATCAAATGTTAGAGCTAAAAGAGTCAAAAACCTAGGCCTACAGGTATTGGGAACCTAGAGCACTTTAGCTATATAACTCATTCAAGGAGAACGCATAAGTGGAATTGAAGACTGCATTTATTCTTCAAAATCTTGCTTGGGCAGGGGGTGGAGGGGGCCTCACTTAGGAAACTTCTGACAGTGCTAGTAGAGTTAAATCATATTTTCTTCTAAACTATTTCTGTACCCTCTGCATCTTTCTACTACTGTTTATTTTACCATATCATAATTATTATATATTTGTTATAGTAGAATCTTTCCAACCATGAGCTTCTGGAGAGAGTAGATGGAGTCTTATTTATTACTCTAGTTCCAGGACCATGTATAATGACTGTTAGGTAATACAGCCAAGAATGCGGACTTACCTTAGTATCTTTGATAACTGTAGATGTCCAGCCTTCAAAAGTATAGGAAGGATGAGCTTTGTCCCCATGAGGACAATCAAAACATCGCTCTGTGTCATACCCATAATTCAACAGCATTCTGAGCATGACCTCATCTTTCAGTGTGTACTGCAGTGCTGATGGGAAATGTAAAGGGTTAACTCTGCAGAAATAATTGACGTTGGCCCCGTGCCTTAGTAGCAGACTTATCAGCTCGTAGTTACCCATCCTGAGGGCTACCTGGAGGCAGTTAACTGGGTCTTGATTAGGCAAAGCTCCAGCACTCAGAAGCAGCTTAACTGAAGAGAGGTCACCATTTGATACAGCAAAATACAAAGCAGACTTCCTTTGGTCATCATAGTGTTTGCGAATTCTCTGATGCAGCATGAAATTCACATCAAATCCAGCCTGGATGAGAAGCTCCAGGCACTGAGGGTGTGCTCCTGCGGCTGCGCAGTGAACTGGACTGATCCCACTCTGCTTAATGGCAGCAGGATCCGTAACTGGAATCAGTATCTTTAGAGCTCTGAAAAATAATTTCAAAGTGCATTTTAAAATCGTTTTTGTTAAGATGCAGCACTGACCTATTTACGATTTTTTTATATTAACACTGGATGGTGTTACTAATCAGGTGGTATTTAGAACTCCTAACCAAAGAAAGCATAATTCCTTCATCCAGAAGCTTAGATACCAAGTAAAATTGAATGGAACTACTGTTGAGGTTATAATTATAAAACTCAATTAGCTCCCTCATTTGAGACCTAAGGCATCCCATATTGCCTAAGGACCTGATAAAAGTTTTATGTCTCTTCAGTGGCTACCAAGGGTGCCTGACTTTACCACTTTCTAGTTGGTCAGGAGTTCTTATCTTTAAAAGAGGTGTTAAGGTTGTAGAATCAGAGCTAAAGAATATCAACTTCCTAGAAGAGGCTCAAAATAAAAGGTAGCTATTACTATTTCTATTATTTACCATAATATATTTGAACTTACAATAAGTAGCCCCTGTCAGCTGCCACATGAATGGGCAAGTGGCCTGAATTCTTAGGGATGTTGGCATCAGCTCCATACTCTAGCAAGAGAGTCACAGAGTCTGGATTTCCTCCACTAGCAGCTTCAAGTAGGATGGAAGAAGAATCAGAGGCCTGACCATGAGCATTAGCTCCTAAGAGGAGAAAGAGTCTTGTCATGTAAAAATTATTTTCCCTGTATTGCTTAAGCAATCTTAAAAATATATCATCACCACCAAAAAGCAACTGGTGAGCACCCACTCGAGCAAAGCAACAAAAATCAAAGAAATAAAATATGTACCTCCTACTCTCAAGCAGCTTATAAGCTAGTTGGAGAGGGGGAAATGGCACAGGTAGTTTCTAAATTACAAGTAGGTTGACTTTTGGAGTAATTGCATACGTTGTTTTGAACTTGAAAGTTCCAGTAGAAGATTTTTTTTTTCTTTTTGAGCCAGAATCTCACTCGTCATCCAGGCTGGAGTGCAGTGGCATGCTCACAGCCACCGCAGCCTCAACCTGCTGGGCTCAAGCGATCCTTCTGCCTCAGCCTTATAAGTAGCTAGAAAAACAGGTACGCATCACCACATCCAGATAATTTTTTTTTTTTTGAGTTGGAGTCTCACTCTGTCACCCAGGCTGGAGTGCAGTGGCACACTCACAGCAACCCCAGCGTCGACCTGCTGGGCTCCGGTGATCCTTCCACCTCAGCCTTCCAAGTAGCTGGAATTACAGATGCATGCTACCACTCCCAGTCAATTTTTTGATTTATTGTAGAGATGAGGTCTCGCCAAGTTGCCCAGGCGGGTCTCGAACCCGCGGGCTCAGGCAATCCACTCACCTCGGCCTCCCAAAGCGTGGGATTACAGGCTGAGCCACCGAGCCCAGCGCTTAATTTTTTTTTTTTTAATTGTAGAGACAAGCTCTCACCAATTTGCCCAGGCTGGTCTTGAACTTCTGGGCTCAGGCAATCCTCTTGCCTCTGCCTCCCAAAGTGCTGGGATTACAGGTGCAAGCCACTGCACCCAGCAAAATACTTTTATAAAAGGTAGTTTTATTTCTTACCAACCTACAAAAGCCCACTTAACTCATAACATGCTTACATATTGGGTGGTACTAATAAACCTATTAAGCTATATCACCATGCTATCTAATGATGTTTTGGTGGAAAAGGGCATTTGTTCTGTTTTAACTTGTTCTTAGGAACCATTCACAGTAAAAGACACTGTAATTGTTTTTAACCAAAGTTAGGAACTGCTGATAGCCACAAAGGTAAACGGTAGTACAGGTTGAGTATCTCTTACCCAAAATGTTTGGAACCAGAACTGTTTCGAATTAGGGATTTTTTCAGATATTGGAATATTTGCATTACACTTACTGGTTGAGCAACACTAATCTGGAATTCCAAAACCAGAAATGCTCCAATGAGCATTTCTTTTGAGCATCATGTCAGTACACAGAAAGTTTCGGATTTGAGAGCATTTTGGGTTTCAAATTTTCAGATTAGGGATGCTCAATCTATACCTTGTATGCTAAGTGTCATGTGAGTGATATGAAAAATGAGAGTACAGGCAAAATGTCTTCCAGAAGATGGAGGGCTGGGGTTGTGAGGGAAACTGAGAGGAGAAAGGAGTCTGGGTCAATTGTGAAAGGCTTCTCAGTAAAACATGCTCTAAAGAAAGTGTAGCATTTGGATGGATGGACGTTGAGGGGAATATTCTACACAAAATCACCACTCATATTAAAAAGATGAGCTGGAGCCGCCTCCCAAAGTGCTAGGATTACAGTTGGCTCACACCTGTAATTCTAGCACTTTGGGAGGTGGAGGCGAGTGGATTGCCTGAGCACAAGTGTTTGAGACCAGCCTGGGTAACTTGGCAAGACCTCATCTCTACACAAATATTAAAAAACTAGCTGGGTGTGGTGGTGCATACCTGTAGTTCCAGCTACTTGGAAGGCTGAGGCAGAAGGATCGGCTGAATCCAGTAGGTTGCTGCAGTAGCCATGAGCATACTGCACTTCAGCCTGGGCAACAGAGTGAGACTTAGACTAAAAAAAAAAAAGACAGTGCAGCCTGGGCTACATGGCAAAATCCCTTCTCTATAAAAAATAAAAAAAATTAGCTGGGTACAGTGGCATGTGCCTGTAGTCCTAACTACTTGGGAGGTTGAGGCAAGAGGATCCACTTGACCCCAGGAGGTTGAGGCTACAGTGAGGTGGTTGCCCAAGAGCCCCATTCCCAGAATGCACTAAGAAATCTAATAAGCCTTCATTTATTGTGTGCTCACTATGTGGTGGTTCCTTTATGTATATAGTAATTTCTAAACTTCACAACAACCCTCAGAAGTAGGTGCTAATATCCTCACTTTAAAGATTAAAAAACTGGCCTGGCTCACACCTATAATCCCAGCACTTTAGTAGGCTGAGGCAGGAGGATCACTTGAGCTCAGGAGTTCAAGACCAGCCTGGGCAACTTATTGAGACCCTTGTTGCTACAAAAAGTAAAAAAAAAAAGAAAAAGAAAATTAGCTGGGTTTGATGGTGTGCACCTGTAGTCCAGCTACTTGGGAGGCTGAGGCAGAAGGATCACATGAACTCAGGTCAAGGCTATGGTGAGCTATGATTGTCCCACTGCGTTTCAGCCTGGATGATAGAATGAGACTCTGACTCAAGGAGGAAAAAAAAAAAGAGCAACCTGAAGACCGGGTGTGATGGCTCATGTCTGTAATCCCAGCACTTTGGGAGGCCAAAGTGGGAGAATCACTTAAGCTCAGGAGTTCAAGACCAGCTTGGGCAACATAGTGAGACCCCCATCTCTGCAAAAAGTAAAAAATAAAAATAAAAATAGCTGGTTAGCTGGGCATGGTGGTGTGTACCTGTAATCCAGCTACTTGAGAGGCTGAGGCAGAAGGATCACCTGAACCCAGGAGGTCAAGGCTATGGTGAGCAATGATTGTCCCACTGTGTTCCAGTCTGGATGATAGAATGAGACTCTGACTCAAGAGAAAAAAAAAGAGTAACCAGATCCTTGTAACTTCAGGGAAATTATGTCATATCAAATAAGAAATTCAATCTCTATTTTAGGCTTTTCAGTCGTGAACCTTAAAACATTTTTTTTTTTTTTTTGAGTTGGAGTCTCACTCTGTCACCCAGACTTGGAGTGCAGTGGCCGCTCCCGGTCACCGCAGCCTCGACCTGCTGGGCTCCGGCGATCCTTCCGCCTCAGCCTTGCAAGTAGCTGGAACTGTATGTGCGTGCTACCACACCCGGTTAATTTTTGATTTATTGTAGAGATGAGGTCTCGCCAAGTTGCCCAGGCGGGTCTCAAACCCGCGGGCTCAGGCAATCCACTCACCTCAGCCTCCCCAAGCACGGGATTACAGGCTGAGCCACCGAGCCCGACTCCTTAAAACAATTTTATCAAGCATTTATATCAGGCTTAATAAAATGTTAACTTATTGTTTTGAAACTCTCCATCAAGAGAACACTTGGATCTCATTACCACCACCACCCACCCCCCACCACCCAACCCCCGGCAGCATGCTGACCACATAGAAAAGCTTGCCTTTCTGCAGTAACATTTCCATGATGTCAGTATGTCCACTTTGGGCAGCCAGGGCAAGAGGACTGAATCCATAGGCACTTCGTGGGTCAAAGTGTGCCCCAGAAGCCAGCATAAGCTTGACCATGTCCTGTTTGCCCAGTTTGGCTGCTTCATGGAGAGCTGTCCTCTCGTTGGCACACCGCAGATTGACATCCGCTCCACAGCTGACCAGCAAGGCAGCCATGTCATAGGAGTCACACAGAACAGCTGGGGAGAAGTGAGGTGGGTATTATGTTCAACAGGGAATTAAGGCCAGAGTTGCTTATCTGCAAGTGTCCCTCAGGCTTTCCTAAGGAGATCCTGTCTACCTGCATACTCCAGCATTCTGTATTTAGAAAACAGATTATAAAGTAAGGCGTATGTCAAATAATATTGATAGTGTTTACATCAACGGGCTATTTGTTTTTCTGTAAGCCATGCATAACTCTTCATTGTCTGCTTGTGTGGACAATGTGCTCATTTTTCATTGCTTATTCATTGGTTGCTTATGTGGTTGCAACACATAATCATACAATTTTCACTTATCAATTTTATTTTCTCAAGAAAATGAAACTTAAGTGCTCAGTACAGTCTTGGAAATGCTAGAAGGAGGAGAAGGAGGAGGAAGAGGAGAAACAAACAGCCACTGAACCTACCTCAACAAGTGAATGACTAAAATGTAATTTAAATATGCAAGCTTGGGTGAGTGACTGAGCCCACAGAAAATGATGGTTTTGGCATGTGTTTCCCAAAGTGTGTTGTATAGAAAGCCCCCTGAGGTTCTCTGTGAAGAAAAGTATTCTGTAGTTAAAAAACACAAGCAGTGATAAAAAGCTTTGGGAATGCTGTGTATTCCATCACCTTCTTCAGGATTCACTTTGCACATTGGTATATTGAAGTCTCTGAGAAACCTTGCAATGAACTTGCTTAACTTTGACTCAGCATTTTCCATGATCTATCCATGGGGAGATGCTGTTTAGGGGCCACAGAAATTGAATCATTTGACTTGCCAGATAGGCACAGTCAAGAGAGGAAAACCAGCTCTTCCCACCACATTGTTATGATAGGTTCACAGCTCCAAGGTTTTTACATATGTGACTTTTGTACACACAGGATAAATCTATTCTATAGGCAAGGAAACAGGTTTAGAGAGGTTAGACCTAATCCAGAGTTTGTTTCACTAGTTAGTGTTATGTGATCTGGTGCTTTATACTTTGAGTGCTTTCTCAGAGAGGGCTCTTCTGCTTGGTGTTTTTTCTATAAATGCAAAGCCTTAGAGAGAGCACCTTGGGACAAACCATGAAGGGACCCCGATCTCAACTTCCAACAGTGCTCTGTGGCTTTTCTCCTTTCAATCTTTAGCTTTTATTTTGACAAAAGTTATACATGGCCAGGCATAGTGGCTAACGCCTGTAATCCCAGCACTTTGGGAAGCCAAGAAATACTATATGTTTTTCTAAATAATCTGCTTGTATTGCTACTTGTTGATTTATTTGGTTTTGATAAAATTTCATGAATTCTCACTGTGGAAAATGCGAATTTAACTTTTTTCCTCCTTCTGTTCACACCACACATGCACATCTATCATTCCACCATTCTTCTAATATTTTTATAGCATAATTTTTGTTAGATTCAGTGTTTACCTTATTCTGATTGTTTGCTATTCAAAGCTGGACCATAATTACATTTCTTTTTCTGCATATCTTTTTGCTTTTCCTGGAGTTAACGCTTGTTTTGTGTTTCATTTGCTTTGTTTTCAATTTGCTTATAATTAATTCAACCCCAAATTCTCTTAAGTGTCTCAACCTCAAACTCCTTTCAAGATATCCATTCCTGGCTGGGCACAGCTGCTCAAACCTATAATCCTAGCACTTTGGGAGGCCAAGGAGGCAGGATCATTTGAGCCCAGGAGTTCACAGCCAGTCTGATCAACATAGCAAGACCCCAACTCGAAAAGAAAGAAAGAAAAAATATGTGTACGTGTACGTGTGTGTGTGTGTGTGTGTGTGTAATATGCATTATATACATATAATAATTTTTTATTTTTTTGTTTTTGTTTGTTTGTTTTTTGTTTTTTGTTTTGTTTTTTTTTTGAGTTGGAGTCTCACTCTGTCACCCAGACTGGAGTGCAGTGGCTGCTCCCGGCCACCACAACCTCGACCTACTGAGTTCCGGCAATCCTTCCGCCTCAGCCTTCCAAGTAGCTGGAACTACAGGCATGTGCTACCACACCCGGCTAATTTTTTTGATTTATTGTAGAGATGAGGTCTTGCCAAGTTGCCCAGGGCGTCTCAAATCCGTGGGCTCAGGCAATCCACTCATCTCAGCTTTCCGAAGTGCGGGATTACAAGCTGAGCCACTGAGCCCGGCTAATAATTTTTTTAAAAAGATATTCATTCCTATCTCATCAGGGTCTTAAGAAAGCCTCTACCTGGGGCCTCTTGACCTGTTCCAACCTGGACCTCAGTACCTAGTAAAAGTGTTGTCATTCTAACATTGCTATTCCCCATCATCTTAGGGATTTCTTTTGCCTGCTACCTGGGTTGGATCTTCCACTTCTTGGATCCCCAGGGTTTTGTTTTTCTAGTTTACTCTCATATTGGTAGAACATATGCCTCATTAGCTTCCCAAAAAGGGTATGTGAGTGATAACTTTTTTTTTTAGTCAGAGTCTTACTCTGTCATCCAGGCTGGAGTACAGTGGCACGTTCATGGCTACCACAGTCACAACATACTGGGCTCAAGAAATCCTTCTGCCTCAGCCTTCCAAGCAGCTGGAACTGCAGGTACGTACTACCATGCCCGGTTAATTTTTTGACTTATTGTAGAGATGAGATGTCACCAGTTGCCAGGCTGGTCTTGAACCCCTGTGCTCAGGACATCCTTTCACCTCTGCCTTCCAAAGTATTAGGATTATAGGCCTGAGCCACTGTGCCTAACCAAGTGATAAATTTTTTGAGTTCACCTATGAAAATATGTCTTCTATGTCTTTAACATACCTTCAGGTTTGATAATTTGGACAAATATAGAATTTTAAGTTGGAAATGATGTTCCCTCAGAATTTGTAAAACTATTCTCCACTAATTTCTTCAAATTTCTAATTACCATTGAGAACTCTGAAACTATTCTGATGTGTCATCTTTTGTATCCCTTTTTCTCTCTCTGGAAATTTGTAGAAGCTCCTTAATGACTGTGTCTTTTTATTTATTTTTTTAGCTTTTTATGCTTTTTTATTTTGATAAAAGGGATTGCGTTCAATGAACTTAGATTATATATACAGAAAAGAAAAAAATGATCCATAATCCCACCTCTTTTAGATGCTCTTTGTTAACATGTTCAATCTATCCTTGCATTATTTATTTCTACAAATATTTTGTAGAGATTTTAAAAAATAAAATTATCTAAGGCCAGGCACGGTGGCTCAAGTGACAGAGTGAGACTCTGATTTAAAAAAAAAATTATCTAATAACTGACTTTTCTGCATTTATGCTGTTAATTCACATTTGGGTGATAGTCCCTCAAGATTCTAAAACACCTGAATTTATCCATTTCACTACTCATTCACCAATTACCGACACCAAATGTGTGTGAGGAGTCTTGCTAGATGACAGGATCATCAATATGAATTCTGATAACCATTTATAATGTGCCATAGAAAATGCTCTAATTGCTCTAAGACTGGAAACAAAGTGCCGAGAAGGGTGGGTCTTTTAAAATTCATTGAACTGGCACTTTGTGTGTCCTTTCATTCTGGAAACACATCTTTCATTTTGGGAAATCATTTCTTGACTCATTTCATTGGTGATAGACGCCTCCATCTTGTCTGTTCTCTCTGTCATTCCTCTTGGGTCTCCTACTTTTCTCATTTCTTTCTTATTTTCATTTTTTTTTTTTTTTGAGTTGGAGTCTCACTCCGTCGCCCAGGCTGGAGTGCGGTGGCATGCTCATGGCCACCCCAGTGTCGATCTGTTGGGCTCTGGCAATCCTTCTGCCTCAGCCTTCCAAGTAGTCAGAACTACAGGTGCACACTACCATGCCTGGCTAATTTTTAATTTATTGTAGAAACGAGGTCTCGCCAAGTTGCCTGGGCTGGTCTTGAACCCACAGGCTCAGGCAATCCACTCGCCTCAGCCTCCCAAAGTGCTGGGATGACAGGCTGAGCCACCGAGCCCGGACTATTTTTCATTTCTTGTCTTTTTCTTCTGGAAGCTTTCCTTAACGTCATCTTCCAGCATTGTTTTGAGTTTTTTAATTTCTGTTCTCTTATTTTTACTTTTCAACAGCATTTTGTTTTGTTTTCTCATATTTTTTGTAATAGCCTGTTCTTATTTCATTAATTTCCCTGAGGAAATGTATCTTTACACGTTATTGTCCCTAAATAATCCGTTTCCTCCAAGTTGCTTATCTCTGTTGAAGACCTTCCTCAGATAGTCTTTGGCTATCTGCTCATAATTAAGAGTTGGGGACTGAAAGCTGGTTGGAAATTCCAAACAGTGGGTGGGGCTTTTGGGCTGTGGGCTTAACTACAGGTTGCTATGTTTGGGTCATTTATTGGGGAACCCTCAGTGCCACTATCTTTAGCTCTTTCTTCTTGAGCTGGTCAGATTCTCCAGCAAAGCCTCTCCTGGAGGGTAAGGACCTGGCTGCCAGCTTTTTGGAATCCTGGTGGGGAAGGAGGGCTGTGTTGTCTCAGCCTATGTTTGCATAATTCCTCCAGTGTTTCCAATCAAGTACTCCCACTCTCACCTAAAATCATCTGGCAAGAGACACTCCATTGAAGCTACAAGCTACGCAGAGAATAAACCTCCAGGATTCTTCTAGGGTGGAGGAAGAGTGAACTAGAGATCTGACTACCTGCTTCTTGATAGTTTTCAACCACTTCTCCCATTCAGCTACCTGCCCTTCACCCATGCTCCACAAGGTAACTCTGCTCTCCTCTTATATGTCTTACACCAGAGATTTTTTGCATTAGCCTATAGAAAGCTTCCAGAGGGTCAGGTTCTCATGTCTGGTCAGTGGGGACCAGAGTGACAGTGTTGCAGCTATGCACAAAAAGCTGCCTTTGAAACCTGTGGACATGAAGGAGACTTAGTGCCACAGACTCTTCTCCAGAGACAAGGTGTTCATTTACCTGTATGAAGAAGAGAATTGCCTTCAAAGTTCTTAGCATTCGGATTGCAACCATTGAGAAGAAGAAAACTGGCGTTTTCTAAGAGGCAATTGCTGACAGCTAAAAAAAGTGGTGTTTCACCGTTGTGAGTGGTTTGCTCCCACATGCTGGGTTTTGAAGCTGAAATAAATTCATCATATCACACCGGTTAAGGATAGAAATAAAATTTAAACTTGTTTCTCAGAAGCATCAAGAAGAGTAAGAGGGAGTTTACCTTTTAGGGTTATTTCCAAAATGTTCTTATTTAACTGTGCAGCAGCCTTATGCAGAGGGATCCAGCCTCTCTCATCTGCTTCCTCAAAAGCAGAATGGTATGTAGCTAAGTGTGACAATGCATCTTCCTCACCTATTAACAAGTCAAAAGAGAACAGATTCACATTTGGTACACACAACAAGGCGGCCCATATTGCTTCTGAATTCCACCACCAAAGTGAGTACATGAGACAACAGCACTCAAGCACAGCCTTTTATGAAAGACCCATTTAAACGGCATAGGACAGATAGTAAGCTTGCTGTCTAACATTCCACACCACCTGGGCCTGGGAACACCCCAGTATCTTGTCACTTACAGAAAAACAGCTTCATCTATGGAGGAACCAGGAACTCCTAAAGTGCTAAGTTGCGCTTAAGTATTTTCTCCCAGAAAAGGCCACATCGGGCTCTCAACAATCAGCTGCAGACCCCCAAGTTTAGTGTTTGGAAGAACCTACTTTTAGGCTTCTTGGGCTTCGAGGGAAAATGCTGTGGGCTGTCACCATCACATCTTACCACGGTTAAAGGGGATAGAATAGGAAGAGTACTTAACTGTCTCTATTGCTTCAACTATCTTCTTATAGTTGGTGCTCAAAAAGGAATGGAAGCTGCATGGAAGAAAACATACGTGTCATTCCAAAACTGAGGGAAAAACTTAGTTATCTGCTATAAATCAGAAGTGCAAAGGCAGTAGTAAGCAGGGATGAACTCTCATATGAGGCAATAGCTGAGGCTTAATAGAGATACTTCTGTTTGCAAAATGTAGTATGCCCCTAACATGGTCTAGGGAAACTCCTTTCCCTTGTCTTCCCTCATTAGGTTGTGTGAGAGCCTGGTTGCAGTAAGCCCTCAGCCAATGTTTGCTGAATTGAATCAAACCTGCTTGCAACTGAAATGTCACACTATCTCATGGTAAAACTTAATGGCCACTCTATAATGTCAATGATTCTAGCAAAAATTATTTTTAAAAATAGTAAAGCATGGTGTGAGTTTTTAAAAAATATTGTCAGAATTTGTGCTTAGAAAATGCTACTAGTGGTTTTTTAAAGTAATATTTTAATTAAAGTTTTAAAGCTCTATTTATGAATATTATCATTTTTATTATTATTATTGATATAGGGTCTTGCTCCATCACCCAGGCTGGAGTGCAGTGGTGTGATTATGGCTCATGACTTGCTTGAACTCCTGGCTCAAGCAATCCTCTCGCCTGCAGCCTTCCAAGTAGTTTGGACTACAAGTACGCACCACTATGCCTGGCTGATTATTTTTATTTTTATTTATTGTAGAGACAGGGTTTTTCTATGTTCCCCAGGCTTCTTATGGTATGTTAAAATCTAGTAAATAAGGAATGTTACCTTTCCATTTTCTTTAATTATTTAATGAACCCAGGTTGAAGATAATTTCCTTAGACAGTCTATCCTCCTTATAATTTGGTCAATTAAGTTAACTTAAAAGTTTAAAACTGTACTCATAGATTTAGTATTAGTTTTCTGCAGCTACTGTAAGAAGTAACCACACACGTGCCTTAAAACAATACAGATATGTTAAAGTTCTGTAATCTAAAACAGGTCTCACTGGACTAAAATCAAGGTGTCAACAGAGTTATGTTCCTTCTGGAAGTTTTAGGGGAGAATCTATTTCTTTGCCTTTCCCAGCTTCTAGAGGCTTCCCACATTCCTTGGCTCATGGACCTCTTCCTCCATCTTCAGACCAGCAATGTTGAACTCAGTCCTTCTCACTCTACCATCTCTCAGACTCTCTTGATTCAGGCTCTTTTCCCTATCTTCAAGTCAGCTGATTAGCAACCTTAATCCCATCTGTAGCCTTACTTCCCCTTTGCTGTGTAAGGTGATATATTTACGGCTGCAGAAATTAGAGCATCTTTGGATGGGGCCATCACTCCATCTGTCTCAAGTATATTCTAGTTTTCTAATTCCTTCAAGTACCTGACCAAATCAGCAAACCTTCCTAAGCAAGTCTAATCAATTAAATTTATAACTATAGTCAATTTCAATTTCTCTGAAACATGGAATATTCTACTTAGCCAAAATCTTTTACACCTTTCAACCTAAAATGATTAGTTCAAAGTCAGTTACTCAGTTATGCATTTAAAAATTTTAATCATCAGTTTAATATAATAAATAATCTAATAAACCCAATTTCTTTATAAAACGTTTAATATTTAAAGATTATTTTAAAAATTATTCCTAAATTGAACACAAAACTACAGGAATAGTGTGTGTTTAAGAATATAGACTCTAAATTAGCACTGTAGCGCGTGCCTGTAGTTCCAGCTACTTGGAAGGCTGAGGCAGAAGGATTGCCGGAGCCCAGCAGGTTGAGGCTGCGGTGGCCAGGAGCGTACCACACCGCACTCCAGTCTGGGTGATGGAATGAGACTCCAACTCAAAGAAAAAATAAAATAAAATTTAAGACAGGATTTAAACCTTTCAATAAGAGCATTTCTAACCACTCATCCAGGCACTCCAGGTACAGTCTTGAAGTACTACACTGTTGCTCAAATATACATAATGCCACTAGAATTACATATTTTGATGTCTATAAGATTAATAGAATTAGTATACTTAATCTTACAAATCACAGCTTCCCGGGTTTCAAAGGACATTAAACGTCATTTAATTGACTCTTTTATTCACTGTGTAGTTACTTCTATAATATTACTGTCAGGTAACCATCTGGCTTCTCCTGGAATGCTTTCAGTGAACAGGGGTCCACAATATCTCCAGGCCATAGCAATGTTAAAGTTCGTTGTTGAAAGCAACCCACTTTATTTGGAACAGAAACTTATCTTTACATAACTTCTTCCCACTGATCTCGATTGTCCCATCTGTAGCAACAATTTCTCTCCCAGTGATAGCTACGATGTCTGCCTTTAGTTTTCATTAAGTCTGATGCCTAAATCCCTCAACCATTAACAGTGAGATGGTCTAGAGACTCCTTACAACATGGATCATTTTCTGAACTAGTGATTCTAAGCTGGATGGAGATACAAACTTCTCAGGGAGAGATTTGGCTTGTCTGGGAGGACAGTAGGGTCCTGTCCCCCACTTTTCTCCTAACTCTGAGATTCTAAGATGTTTCCCAAGGAGGAATATCTTTTCTTCAGGGTGAGAATGACGGGAAGAAGTCCCCATACATGAAGGATTTGTGCAAGAAGATCTACTAAATATCTGAAAAAACGTTTTAACATACTCTTTCAATGCTATGTCTTTATTTTAATACAGAACTCCAGGTACAGCATAATAATCACAAAACATAATACAACTGCTCTCTCCCATATTGTTTCTACCTGTAGTAATATAGCTATCACTTGCATTTTCTCAGGCCTTACAGACCTGTACATATACATAACTGCTTAGTAGTAGTAAAAATACAAATTTTATTTGCTTTCCATCTCCTCTGTTTACTCAGTGCCTCCTACTTTCTCACCCACAGACACACACCATGTATATCTTAGAGTTTCACCAAACAAAAACAACACCACCAACAACAAGCAAAACTGCAGTCAGGTGTAACACTAGCTTTTTGAAGTATATTTAATCATTTAATTCCCACAACAACTCTGTTATGTGAGTTACTTTACAAAGCAAAGAAAGCACCATCAGATAGGCAAGCAACCTGCTAAGTTTCCATGTCTCTCACGAGGTGCATTTCCGTATAACTGTATAAATAATCACAAGGTGTTGTGGGATAGGATAACAGAGAATATAGTTATTTAGACTAATGGCTTTGTATTATTGTGTCTCAGATTCCTAGCAATCTAGATTTTAGATGACCATTCTAAACTATTAGTGGTTTCTCTGCCTGTATTTTCATAGAACTGAGGACTCCCATGGCTCCCTCTGCATGGTAAACAAGGTCAAGGCCGTAGTGAGTTTCTCTTACTGTTTCTCAGGAAGTGGGGCACTCATTAGGCAGATTAAAGCTCTGTGTTTAATCTGGACATGGTAACTGCTTTGAGTCCTTGAGCACACAAGTTCCTCCACCATTCTCATGCCTCAAATGCATGCTCAAAGTGCATTACCAAAATTTCGTGTCAATCTGGATTCTGTCTCTCTCTAACATGCCAGGTCACTGGCTCCTGCACTTTATACACGAGACAGGCTGTTCTGCTGTAGGCGGCATGTGACTGCCAGATGTCTCATGTCTGAGCTTTCATAATGCATAAGCAGGTCAAACAAATATCAATTGTCAGAAAAATGCTCCAGTGTTTAAATCTGAATGTGCTCCTCACAATGACTACTTTTGAATTCTCCTATCTTGTCCAAGCAGTTTATGTTCCGGACTGAGGACTCGGGAAAGTTTGGGGAAAAAAATCCAACTTTTGGAATTTAAAGCCATATGAGGGACATGGTGCAGTTAATGACTTCCCCACAGCAATAAAGTCAGACTGGTTGGGAATCACTCCGGGAACATCCTGAGTTCTTTTCCTAGGGCTTTGAGCTAAAAGTATCTCTCTGATGGAAGCTGCTACCTCATGTAAAAAGAGATTCCTCCATAGTGGAGGCAAGGAAAATCTTCTGGACTGATTTCTCTTTTTGGATCAGATTTCTGCATATGAATATACAACATTCCTTATTTCCAACAAATTTTACCATTATTGCTTTATGCAGTTTTTTAAAGGTCTTATCTAGATAAACTGTATAACAGCTCTGAATTGGGTTGTACTCTTCACTCATTAAAAATAATAATAAAATAAGTAAAAACAGAACAAAACACCATCAAAGCAGCCCAATTAGCTCAGGGCATAGAGCGGTCAAACACAAAACACACCCTGCTAAAAACTGACACAGTGGAAAGAGCACCATATTAAAAATGAGAATCCATAACTGACCAATCTTATGGGGATCATTTAAAAATTAGCATAAAAACGAAAATGCTGTTTGAAATATTGTCATTGAATTTAAGCTCCTTACTTGGAATCAGGAATATGAATGCACTCATTTATTTAGTGAATCAATATCTGTCAGGTATCTATCATGTACCACTGAGATAAATGTTAGATATTTATTTTGACTTAGGTTCCTGGAACAGTCTTTCTAATCTAAGCTATAATTTCTACAAAAGAGAAAAAAATTTTCTGTTGCATGATTAAAAACTCTTAGCAACAAGCTGCAGTAACAAGGCATCTAAAGCACATCTATTCCCGTTTAGACTCCTCGCTACTATAGCAAGCCAGTTACATATCACTCTTCATCAGCTTAGGGTTTCTTCACATTAAGGTATTTGTGTTCATAGGAACACTGAGGTTGAGAGGCTTGTTGTTATTGTTTTAACATGTGTGGGTACCTGTGTCAACTGATTTCTGGTCAAGTTGATGAGATAGAGTGAACTCAGACAGGAATGTTAAGCATTTGAGATATCAATCCTTTGTGTGACTAGTCCCAACTCGATTTTAGAGAGAGTACTAGAAGAGAGTAATCTAACATGAACTTTTCAGAATGTTAGCTTTGGAGAGGCCATGGGGGAAAGGTAAAGAATAAGGACACAGTTGAGTGGCTGTCTTCTGTGGGAGAATGGGAGTTGGTCGTGCTATTTCTTCCAGTGGATGCCCAGGTTGGTTCCCAGCTGCAGCTCCTAGTGTAAACAGTGAGGTGGTCATTTCTCTCCACCCATCTTGCAGAAGGCTGGAGATAGCCACCCTCAGAGCTAAGGTGACAAAAGATAGTTTTTTGTTAGAAACTTAAGACTAGGAAGAAAACGGGACTCAGGGCCGGGCTCGGTGGCTCAGCCTGTAATCCCGCACTTTGGGAGACTGAGGTGAGTGAATTGCCTGAGCCCACGGGTTCAAGACCCACCTGGGCAACTTGGTGAGACCTCATCTCTACAATAAATCAAAAAAATTAGCCGGGCATGGTGGCGTGCACCTGAAGTTCCAGCTATTTGGAAGGCTGAGGCAGAAGGATCATCGGACCCCGGAAGGTCGAGGCTGCGGCGGCCACTGCACTCCAGTCTGGGCAACAGAGTGAGACTCCGACTCAAAAAAATAAAGAAAATAAAAGAAAATGGGACTTAGAAAAGTAAGCATAAAAGTAGAAGTGATGCATCTTTCTTAGTGGAGGCACATTAAAGGATTTCCCACCAAAATAAAAAACAAGCAAAAGATCCTATCATCACACCTCTCAACAGTGTCAAAGGCATTTAACAATGCAATTGACCAATCTGAAGCAGTTATAGGCATAACAATTAGAAAGGAAGAGATATAAGTATCTGCATTTGCAGAAGAAATATTATTAAATATTGGAACATTTCAAAGAATCAATGGAAAAACACTATAGAAATAATAGAATTTGGTGGACATAGAGAAATTATTATTCTTTATGCATGTAAACAATATCCTAACAAAGCTAAATGGAAAGAAAGATCTTATTTACAGTAGTAAAAATAATAAGAGTAATAATAACAGAATACCTAGGTATAATTTAACGGGACATATAGTTCTATGACGAAAATTAGAAAACATTTCTGAAAGACACAAAAATAGACTTCAGCAAAAGAAATCATACACACCTTGCTTTGAATAGGAAAGCTCAAAACCCACAATGTCAATGCTCCTCAATCAATTTATAAATGTAATAGTCTTACTAAAAAAAATTCTCGTAGTTTTTTCTAGAGCAGCATAAGTAAATTATAAGAAGCAAGAGAGCTGTCCTCCCCCCAAAAAGTATTGAAAAGCAGAAAAATAGAAGAGGGCAAGGAAGTGAAAAATGAAAATACATTATGGAAATTATTTTTAGCATTAAGTAAATGTATTATCTAATATTAAAATATAGTGTTTAATATTATTAGAGAGTGAATAGATAAACAGACAAATAGTAAACCTAAAAATAGATTCAATGATACATGGGAATTTAGCGTGTGACAAAGATGATATCTCCAATCAATGGAGAGAAGATGGCCTTCTTAGTAAGTGTTGGAATAACTGGGTAGTTGTATTAAAAAATAAAATTGGATCTATTGTATACTACTCTAGAATTAAATTAAAATATACCAGAGATTTAAAAGTTAAAACTAAAGAAACCATACAGACTAAGAGAAAACATGAGTAATTGCTTCATAAGCTGGTAGTGGATAAAACTTTGATAAAATTGATGACTCTAAAATCTAAACCTATAAGTGAAAATATTAATAAATGTGACTACATGAAAATAATGACTTTTGTATTACAAAAACCTACTATAAGCAAATTTTAAAAGGCAATGACAAACTGAAAAAAAACTTGCAACTTGTATCATATGCAAAGGGTAACTATCTCAACTATACAAAGAACTTCTATGAGTTGAGAAGAAAATGATCAACAACCTAATAAAAAAATGGGCAAAAGATATAAACAGGAGAGAATCCAAGATGGCCACCATGGAGTAACAGATTGGCGCCGCTCTCACTGATCAAGGCAGAGAGTAAGGACCCAGCTGATGATAGATGGAGACACCCTAAACATTTCTGGACGGGGGAAGCACCCTGCACTCGGCAAGTTCTCTTTGAACACACAGAGGCCAGAAAACAATGGCAGATGTGGGAATCCAGGCAACCCATCTCCCACTGTATACCAGGCTTGCACAGAAACTGAAGACCTGCCCAGTGAAGGAGAGTGGGTGAGTGATTCTAAGATGCTTTGAATTGGTTCATCCCCTCCCATCCATGTGTGAGTTGTCAGTCCCAAACGGAAGGAGTCCTAATCAAGCCACAGTGGTAGGCAACCAAAGCCCAAGTGGAACAGGGAAAAAAACCCACTCCTGTCAGCCTCAGTGAGCATGGCTTCCACCAGAAGAGCCAGGTGGCCAGTTCCCAAGCAGGAAAGCCCACCTGCAGAGGGAACCCAGCTGGTGCCTGCTGTTAGCAGCTGGTAGCCATCTTCCCAGGCAGATCTGAAAGAATCACCTCCAAGTCCTGCATGCCTACAAGGTGGATTCACCCCTGCCCTATAGCAGGGAACTTGCTCTTTTTCAAGAGCAGAGTGCAGACTTGAACAGGGAGGGTTTGACACAAAAGACACCCAAAGGCTTTCTTGGTGGAAAGGTTTCTGGGCTGCAAACTACAGACAGCAGATGGAGGACCCCATCTCTCTACCCACTCCTTGCAGAGTGCTAGCAGCAGGGGTTGAAAGCTAACCCAACTAGATTAACAGTGGGAGGAACAATCCACAGAAGAGAAACCTGCCACAAGGTGGAACAAGAAGCAGAAGTGAATGCCCCCTCCCTCTATCATTGAGTAACCTAGGTTGAATGACAGAAAGGGCCCTAGAAATGTGGGTCATTGACTAGCTTCAGAGTCACAAAAATAAAGAGAAATTACAGAGAGGGAAGAGAGGCCTGTCACAAATGAGGAAAAATCTTTGAAAAAACATAAGCAACCCTCCGTGTCCTAAAGAGACGGCACCTGAAAAAGCAGCTATTAAAGCACAAACAATGGAAACTCCCCAGAATGACCTTGCCCAGATGACAGTCACAGAAATCAGAGATTGGATGGCTAAAATGAACAGAGAGAACCAGAAGAAACTAGAAGTGAAACTCACTGAAGTCATACAAGTATTAAATTTGGAGTTGGCTCATTTCAGAAAAATTTATTCTGAAATAATGGCAATGAAGACCTCTATCTTGGAAATCAAAAATGTGGTAACAAACATAGGAAACAGAATCAATCAAGCAGAGGAAATAATCTCAGAGCTTGAAGACTAAAATGTGGAATTAATCCAGTCTGTCAAAAACATAGAAAAAAACTAAAAAAGAAGGAGTAAAGCCTCTGAGAGATAGTGGGACTATATCAAGAAGCCATATTTATACTTGATTGGTGTCCCCAAAGCAGAAAGAAAAAATGAGGACACCATGGAACAAACATTCCATGAGGTCATCCAAGAAAACTTCCCATATCTCACAAGAGAGCAACCATTCAAGTGCAAGAGATTCAGAGAACCCCTGCAAGGTATCATATGAGAAGATCATCTCCAAGACATATAGTAATCTGCCTCCACAAGGTAAGCATGAAAGAAAAAAATTTTAAAGACAGCAAGCAAGAAAGGCCAGGTATACTGGGGAAAACTCATCAAAATTGCTCGAGACGTCTGCAGAAACACTAATAGCCAGAAGGGACTGGAGTCCAATTTTTAATGTTCTTAAAGATAAGCAATTCCAGCTAAGAATTTCCCACCCCATCAAGATAAACTTCATCAGTGACAGAGATTTAAAATCCTTCCCAGACATCCAATCCCTAGCAAAATATGCCACCTTTAGACCAGCCCTTCAGGAGATACTAAAAAGGTGCTGAACACAGAAAAATAGAAAAACAGTCATACCCATCACAAAAGTATAGGTAAACACAGAGTTAACAGAGCTCTCACAAAAATGAAAATATACGCATATACAAATGCAAAAGTAAAAAGGAAACAAAGTAACCCCCAAGAGCCCTATGACAAGAAGAAACTCTCACATTTCAATAATTAGTTTGAATGTGAATGGACAAAATGTGCCACTGAAGTGACAGAGTGTCAAACTGAATAAAGAAGCATGACTCAACAGTCTGCTGCCTCCAGGAAACTCATCTCACTGCAAAGGACACCCACAGGCTTAAAGTTGAAGACTGTAAATAGGTCTTTCAGGTAAATGGAAAACAGAAGAGAGAAGGTGGAGTTATTCTGATATCAGACAAAGCAAACTTCTAATTATCAAAAGTTTAAAAGGACACAGAAGGACACTACACAATGATAAAAGGTTCAATCCACCAGCCAGAAATATCCATCTTAACATATATGCACTCAACACAGGAGCACCAGGCTTTATGAAACAACTGCTAAGTAAATTAAGAGAGGACATTGGCTCTCACATAATTACAGTTAGAGACTCAAAAACCCCACTGACACTTTAGATGGATCATCAAGACAAAAAACCAACAATGAAATTCAGAACCTCAGCTGAATGCTCAATCAAAATAGATTTAATAGACATCTACGGAACACTCATCACAGAACAGCATCAGCTGAGTACACATTCTACTCATCAGTATATGGAAAATACTCCAAGATTGATCACATTCACAGACATAAATCAAGCATAAACAAATTCTAAAAGATCGAAATTATACCATGCATCTTCTCAGATCACAGTGGAATAAAAATAAATATCACCATCAACAAGATCCCCCCAAAACACACAAAGACATGGATGCTGAAAAACATGCTACTGAATGACTTCTGTGTCAACATGGAAAACTAGACAAAAGTAAAAAGCTTTCTGGAAACAAATGAAAACAAAAACACATCTTATTGGAATCTCTGGAATGCCATGAAAACAGTGTTAGGAGGAAAATTCATAGTATTGCATGCATTCATTAAGAAAACAGAAAGATCGCAAGTAACAGACTAATGGCACACCTAAAGAAACTGGAAAGACATGGTCATCTAAATCCTAACTCTAGCAGAATAATCCAGATCACCAAGATAAAAGTCATAATTGTGGGATGTAGAAGACAAAAATATTGTCAAAAGGATCAACAAGACAAAAAAACTAGTTCTTCGAAAGGATAAACAAATATGACAAATCCCTGGCCACACTGACTTAAAAGAGAGTGGGAAAGTCAAAATAAACACAATTAGAAATTCAAAAGTTGAAGTCACAACTGATCCTGAAGAAATTTAAAAGATTGTAAGAAATTACTATGAACACTTATATGCAAATAAACTAGAAAACCTAAAGGAAATGGAGGACCTTCTGACATCATACAACCTCCCAAGTTTGAAACAAGAAGAAATTGAAACTAAAACAGACTTATAAAAATCCAGGAAATTGACTCAGTCATAAGAAATCTCCCTGCCAAAAAAAGCCCCAGACCAGATGGCTTCCCAGCTGAATTCTATAAAACATACAAAGAAGATCTTACACCAATCTTACTGAAAGTATTCCAGGCAATTGAGAACAACAGAATTCTCCCCAACTCATTTTATGAAGCTAACATCACATTGATAACCAAACCCGGCAAAGACCCAACAATCAAAGAGAATTACAGGCCAATCTCCTTGAGGAACATAGATGCAAAAATTCTCAACAAGATTCTAGCAAGTCAGATCCAGCAGCACATCTAATGAATCATCCACCATGAGCAGGGAGGTTTCATTCCTGGGATGCAGGCCTGGTTCACCATTCACAATATCATAAACACAATTTAGTACATTAATAGATGTAAAACTAAGACCACATGATTATATTATTAGATGCAGAAAAAACATTTGACAAAATTCAGCATCTCTTCTTGATAAAAATCCTTGATCACCTAAGGAATATCCCTCAAAGCAGTAAGAGTCATCTATGATAAAACCACAGCCAATATTTGCTCAATGGGCAGAATCTGGAAGCATTCCCTCTAAGAATGGGAACAAAATAAGGATGCCTACTGTCACTCCTCCTGTTCAACATAGTGCTGGAAGTCCTAGCCAGCGCAATCAGGCAAGAGAAGGAAAGCAGGGATATCCAAATAGGAAAAGAGGGAGCTAAGCTATCCCTCTTTGCATAGGACATAATTCCATACTTTGAAAACTTTAGGGAGTCTGTCAAAAGCCTCTTTACACTTTAAATGACTTTAGTAAAGTCACAGATTACAAAATCAACGTGCAAAAACAGTTGCATTTCTATACACCAGCAACAAGCAGGCAAAGAATCAAATAAAAAACACAATCCCATTCTCAATAGCCATACACACAAAAATGAAATACCTTGGCTTCCACCTAACCAGAGAAGGGAAAGACCTTTACCAAAGAACTATAAAATGCTACTCAGAGAAATCAAGAAAGACACAAATAAACGTAAAAACATCCCATGCTCATGGATTGGAAGAATCAATATTGACAAGATGTCCACCCTACCCAAGGCAATCTACAGATTCAGTGCAATACCCGTAAAATTACCCACATCATTTTTCTCAGACCTGGAAATGACTACAGGAATTCAGATGGAATTTTTTTTTAAAAAGAGCACAAATAACCAAAACAATTCTCGGCAAAGGGAGCAAAGTGGGAGGCATCACACTTCCAGACATTAAACTTTAATACAAGGCTACAGTAACCAAAACAGTCTGGTATAGGTACAGGAATAGACATATAGACTAATGGAACAGGACAGAGATTTTGGAAGCAAAAACATGGGCTCTCAACCAACTCATCTTCAACAAAGCCACCAATAACAATCACTGGTGAAAGGAGACCATATTTTGCAAACGGTGCTGGGAAAACTGACTGACCACATGCAGAAAAGTGAAGCTGGACACCTATCTATCACCATATACAAAAATGGATCAAAGACCTAAACATAAAACCCTCAAACTATAAGAATCCTAGAAGAAAACATAGGACACACTCTTATGCACATCAAGGTAGGCTACGAATTCTTGACCAAGTTCCTAAAAGTTAATTACATAAAAGCTAAGATAAAGTGGGACCTCATGAAACTGAAAAGCTTTTGCACAACAAAAGAAACCATCAAGAAAGTAAAGAGACATCCCACAGAAAGGGCAAAATATTTGCAAATTATGCATCTGACAAAGACCTAACATCCAGGATCTACAAGCAACTCAAGTGAAGTAAAAGAAAAAAACAATCCCATTAAGTGGACAAAAGACATGAACAGACACTTCTCAAAAAAATGACCTACAAGCCGCCAACAGACACATGAAAAACTGTTCAGCATCACAAATCATTAGATAAATGCAAATCAAAACTACAATGAGATATCACCTAACTCTGGTAAGGATGGCATTGCTAACATGTCAAAAAACAATAAATATTTGCATGGGTATGGAAAAAGGGAATGCTTCTACACTGTTGGTTGAAATGCAAGCCAGTTCAACCTCTGTGGAAAGCAGAGTGGCAATTCCTAAAAGAACTAAAAATTGACCTTCCATACAATTCAGCAATCCCTTTCCTGGGAATATACCCAGAGGAACATAAATCATTCTACCAAAAAGACACCTGCACCTGCATGTCTGTAACCACACTATTCACAATAGCAAAACCATGGAACCAACCCTACCTCCCATTGAAAGTGAACTGGAGGCCGGGCTCGGTGGCTCAGCCTGTAATCCCGTGCTTTGGGAGGCCAAGGTGAGTGGATTGCCTGAGCCCGTGGGTTTGAGACCCACCTGGGCAACTTGGCAAGACCTCATCTCTACAATAAATCAAAAAATTAGCCAGGTGTGGTAGTGCATGCCTGTAGTTCCAGCTACTTGGAAGGCTGAGGAGGAAGGATCGCCGGAGCCCAGCAGGTCGAGGCTGCAGTGGCTGGGAGCTGCCACTGCACTCCAGGCTGGGCAACAGAGTGAGACTCCAACTCAAAAAAAAAAGAAAGAAAGTGAACTGAATAAAAAAAAAGTACCTATACACAATGGAGTATTACATGGCTATAAAGAACAAAATGATGGACTTCGCAGCAACCTGGATGGAGCTAAAGACCATCATACTAAGTGAACTATTACAGAAACAAAGAACTGAATACCACATGTACTCAGTCATAAGTGAACATTAGTCACATTAGCACAAGGGAGGGATCAGCAGTCACTGGACACTACTAGGAGAGGTAGGGGAGGAGGAAGGTAAGGGACAAATGACAACACAAAGGGTACTTAGGTCATTACCGGGGGGAATAAGGGCCGGTTAGAAGCCCAAACTTCACCTGCAAGCAGCCTACTTATATGGTTAATCCTCGCTTGTAACCTACCTCTCTATAATAAAATTAAAACAAATAAAAAATAAAAAAGAGATAAACAGGCAGTTTATGAAGAAAAATGCAAATATTACTCTAAACATATGAAAACATTTTCAATCCTTCTCTAAAAAAGAAAAACTTTTATTTATAAACTCAAATTTCACTTAAATACCATTTTTGAATTATCAACTTGTCCAAAATTTAGAAGTTTGACCACACACTATTGTCAAGATTGTGGGAAAACAGACTTGTAAATACTACATTGGTGATCAGAGTATACTGGTCTAACACCAATGGGGAAGAATTTAGCCATGTCTGGGAAAATTGCTTACACATTTACCCTTTGACCCAGCGATCCCAATTTTAGGAATCTATCTTAAAAATACTTAAGTAAAGATACAGAAAGACATGCATACAATGTTTTTTTGTTAGAAGACTATTTGTAAAATACTGGAAATAATAATATCCTCAGGGAACTGGCTGAAGAAATTATGGCACGCTCATATGCTAGAGCAGTATGCTATAGTCACATTTTGGAGCATTCCTCAAGGGATGAGGAAGACTGCTATGGAGTAATCACCAAGATACAGTGTCATTACAAGTGGTAAAGGCAAGCGGTACAGTAGTGTAGACTGTATGTGTGATGGTTAATTTTGTATCAACTTGACTAGGTCACAGGTGCCCAGAAATTTGGTTAAACATCATTTCTGGATATGTTTGTGACGTTGGTGGATGAGAATAACATTTGAATCAGTAGACTGAGTAGACTGTCGTCCCCAGTTTGAGAAGAAACACCCAATTCATTGGAGGCCCGAAAAGAACAAGAGGAGTACCTGAAAATTCACTCTTCCTGCCTGCTTTTTTAGACGGGGACATAAGCCTTCTACCTGTGGACTTTGGACAGAATGGGGGAACGTTCCTACAGATTGAAAACAAAAATAAACAAATGAATCTAACTGCACATCAAACTGGTGGTCTAATGACACAGAGAAACTTTACATAATGGGACTTTAAAACACAACAATTTGACTAAACAGTACTCCTGGGATATATTGTTAAAAAAAAAAAACTGCAAAGAAATAAACTGTGTTCAGTATTCCTTTTGTTAGTAGTAATAAGGACCCATGTTCTTTCTGTCTTTCCTCCATCCCTAAGATATTGGCTTTCATCCTCATGTTTGTCCTGCAGCAATCTCCTCTTCAGTATTGTTTGCAAGAATTGGGTTATATAGCCATTCTCTCTTCTATAAAGAAGTCCAGGGAAATAGGGATCAGAATTTTCACAATTACTTAGATAAATCATGAACCATCACTTGGGGCTAGGCACACATCTGCTGTCTCCCACAGAAACAGGGAGTAAGGGAGTTAGTAAGGAAGGAGAGAATGTGCTGAAGAGAAGTGAACTGTTGAGACGCAGAGGAAAAGGATGAGGAAAGTGCGTCAGGATGAATGCCTTCTGACTGCAAATAAAGCATCCATATGGCAGGCACTAGAAGAAAAAAACATGCATATAAACTGTGCATGGGGCAAGTTAACCAAAGGAGAAATCTTACTCCTAATTTCTACTACCCCTTTCATAAGTTGGTTAAAACTGATCTCTGCAAAGCATTCTCTGCAGATTGTTTAATGCTCCGTGTGTGTACGCATGTGTTCGTGTAATGTGTGGTTAGTAGACAAGAGGGGGTAAGTATATTGCCTAAGATTATTTAGCCAGTAATAGAACCTGGATTCCAGCTCACATGGTCAAGTCGGTCAAGTCGACAACAGAGCCAGGCTCCTAGTTATTCTTTCAGAGAGCTACCAGTGATATTGGTTTTACTGACGTCGAGATAAAGAGCATAATACCTGGAATTTATTTTGTAACCACAGCTACATCTAACAGCCAAACATTGTACTGTTTTATATCAATTATCTCATTTAATTACAAAGAAAAACCAACTGTTACTTTGTAATTCCAGATAAGAACACAGAGACATCAAGAGACTCAGCAATTTTTCCAAGTTCTGGAATTTATGCCTAAATATCTAGATTCGTTTTTTGTATGTGGATGTCCAGTTGTTCCAGCACCATTTGTTGAAAAAAACAATCCTTTCTCCATCGACTTTGCTCCTTTGTTAAAGAGCACCCACTTTATGTGGGTTTATTTCTGGGCTCTCTTTTGATCTATTTATCTGTTCTTTCATCATCTTCACCAAAAGTTCCTCACCACCTCTTCCCTTACCTGCGTTGGAAAACTCTCTTTCTAGAAAGAAGTTTAAAAAATGTTTTTAAAGTCTTTTATTTCTAATGCATTATTTTCAGTTCTTAAACTTACATTGTATTTGTGTGTGTGTGTGTGTGTGTGTGTGTGTGTGTGTTATTGAGTGAACAGAGATTTTAGTCAAACATTCTTTTGTTTTTTTGAGTTGGAGTTTCACTCTTGCCCAGGCTGGAGAGTGCTATGACACACTCATGGCCACCCCAGCGTCAACCTGCTGGGCTCCAGTGATCCATCTGCCTCAGCCTTCCAGGTAGCAGCCGGAACGACAGGCACACAATACCACACTTGGCTAATGTTTTATTTATTGTAGAGACAAGGTCTCATCAAATTGCCAGGGCTTGGTTTCAAACCCATGGGCTCAGGCAATCCACTTGCCTCAGCCTCCCAAAGTGCTGGGATTACAGGCTGCAGCAGCCATCGAGGCTGACCACCAAACATTCTTAAAATATACATTTTTTTTCCAGTGAATAATATGCAAATTAATATTTTGATGTTAGTAAATACTGAGAGTTAAGAATTCTGAATCTCAGAAACAGTGGTCTAGATCACGTGTGCAGTTTATATTTGTGGTTTTCCCTCCTAGTGCCTGCCATGTGGGTATTTTATTTACAGTCAGAAAGCATTCATCTTTTCCCTCTGTTTCTAACAGTTCACCTCTCTTCAGCACATTCTCTCCTTACTTACTAACAGATCCCTGTTTTGTGGGAGAGAGCAGATATGTGCCTACCCCCAAGTGATGGTTCATGATTTACCTAAGTAATTTCATTAAGAAGTCAGTAAGTTGTATTGTGAGTAAAAAGCCTACTAGCGAGAAAGATTGAAGGGATATGACTCCTAATACAGGGGCCAAAATGAGTTCAAGAAGTTTCGAGGGCTTGGTTAGGATATGAGTCAAAAGTGCAATGCTGCAGAAATATTCAAAATAGTTTAAAATCTATTTTAGTCGTGGTCAATAAGATAGACGGAAGTACTTTCCACCACTGAAAACATGAAGTCTTCTGCATAAAGCAACTCTGGTCTCCTGGACTGATAATCTTGTGTGGCCTGACAACATGCTTTGTGTAAAGGATTCCTTCTGCTTTCGTGATCCTGAAAGAAATCATCCTCCGAGTTCAGTAGTTCCTGATCTCTGGGCTGCTTCTCATTAACTTCTGAGGATTTTCCTGTCTATACATAGTCTGACAGGCTATGTTACCAGAAGCCAATGTAGTGTCAAACAAACATCCCTTTATTAAAAATGAATACATTCTAAGAATAGGTAAAGTCAACTGAAAAATTCAGTTTATTTGCAAGAACTACATAAATAACCCAATAAGTAAAAAGATGATGGCAGAAACATTGAAGGCATGACTCTCAGACAAGAAGAGAGAACCATTCTTGATACAGGAAGTTTACTTTAGCCATTCTTATACTCTCACTGTTTTTCTGTATTTATTATTCTTAAGATTAGTAGTAGACTACCCAAATGAAAAAGGCTCTTGGATTTCTGCATTATTTTTTAAAAATCAAAATATTTTTGCTTTGCATTGCTGACCTGGACCTGTCACACTCACCTGGCCTCTTTCTTGCTTTGTCATCTCATCTCACAGTCACGTGAATATCATCTTTATTTCATGAAGTTCTGGTGCTATGAGTCAGGATTTAGAGTGCCTGTCAGTGTGTCTTCCAATACTGAGGATAAATACTTAGATTCACTGAAACAGTTATGTTTAAAAATGCAAAACAAGGTCCCCAAAGCAATAACTGACTTTGGTAAAGATTAGAATGAAGTCCTGCTCGTCTTCAGTTATAATCATGTTAAGTCAGCCTACTGAGAGGCAAAGCTGTAATAAATGGTAAGGCTCAAGCCACTAGCTTGAGCCCACAACTGTCAGACATAACAGTTGCCTTCCTAACTTTTTCTCTCTTTTTTTCTTCCTTCCTTCCTTCACTTTGTCTTTCTTTCCTTCCTCCATAGAGTCTATATAAACGTAAACAAAGTCTATTATATATGTGAATACATAAATGTATACAAATACATATATGTACAAATACACATGTATGTACCCATATATAGGCATACTTCTATACACTCACGTCCATGTATGTATATATACACATATAAAATAGACTTTATTTTATAGAGCAGCTTTAGGGTCACAGCAAAATTTAGGACCAGAGATTTCCCATATACTCCCTGCTCCCACATATGCACAGCACCCTCCTCCGTTATCAACTTCCCCCACCAGAGTGGTGCATGTGTCACAACTGATGAACCTACATTAACATGTCATCACCATTCAAAGTCCGTAGTTTACATTGGGACGTACCCTTGGTGTACATCCTATGGGTTTGGACAAATGTATAATGACACGTACCCAGTGTTATAGTATAATATAGAGTAGTTTCACTGCACTAAAAGTCCTCTGTGGTCCAAATATGTATCCCTTTCTTCTTGTTAATCCCTGGCAACCACTGATATTTTTACTATTTCCACAGTTTCACCTTTTCCAGAGGGTCATATTTTGAATCATAGAGTACATATATAGCTTTTTCAGATTGGCTTTTTTTACTTGGTGATATGTACTTATGTTTCCCATATATTTTCATTGCTTAATATCTCATATGTCGTTCATAATATTCCAGTGTTTAGAGGTGCCACAGTTTATTTATCCATTCACTTACTGAAGTACATTTTGGTTGTTTCCAAGTTTTGGTAATTAAGAAGAAAACCTTTGTAAACATCCATGTGCAGGTTTTTTTTTTTTTTTTTGAGTTGGAGTCTCAATCTGTCGCCCAAACTGGAGTGCAGTGGCTGCTCCCGGCCACCACAGCCTCGACCTGCTGGGCTCCGGCGATCCTCCCACCTCAGCCTTCCAAGTAGCTGGAACTACAGGCACGCGCTCCCATGCCCAGCTAATTTTTTGATTTATTGTAGAGATGAGGTCTTGCCAATTTGCCCAGGCGGGTCTCGAACCCGCGGGCTCAGACAATCTACTCAGCCTCCCAAAGCGCGGGATTACAGGCTGAGCCACCGAGCCCGGCTCGTGTGCAGGTTTTTACATGGATATAAGTTTGACTTCCTTGGGTAAATACCAAGGACTGTGGTTGATTGCTGGATCATATGATTACAGTATGTCTAGTTTTGTAAGAAACTTTTAAACTGTCTTCCAAAGTGGCTGTACCATGTTGCATTTCCACGAGCGATTAATGAGTGTTTCTGCTGCTCCATATCTTCACCAGCATTTGATATTGTTAGCATTTTGGATTTTGGTCATTCTAATAAGTGTAGTGGTATCTTGTTATTTTAATTTGTGTTTCCCTGATGACATATGATATGGTCCATCATGTGTTTATCTGCCACCTGTATGTCTTCTTTGATCTGCTAATGTCTTTGGACTATATTTTAATTGGGTTGTTTGTTTTCTTATTGTTATTTTTAAACTTCTTTATATATTTCGAGTAACAGTCTCTTATCAGATATATTTTTGCCAACTTTTTTTCTTGTTCTGTGATTTATCTTTTCATTCTCTTGACAAAATCTTTTACAGAACAGACATTTTTAGTTTTGAGTCCAGTTTGTTAATTCTGTCTTTCATGGATCATGCTTTTGGTATCGTATATGAAGAGGCATCTCCAAACCCAAGGTCATCTAGATTTCCTCCTACGTTATCTTCTTGAAGTTTTATAGCTTTATGTTTTATACCTAAGTGTTGTGGTCCATTTTCAGTTAGTTTTCATGAAGACCGTGAGGTCTGTGTCTAGATTCATGTTTTTGCATGTGGATGTCCAGTTGTTCTGGCACCATTTGTTGAAAAGATTATCTTTTCTCCGTTGCATTGACTTTGCTCCTGTGACAAAAATTAGTTACCTTTATGATGGGTTTATTTCTGGACTTTCTGTTCTATTCCATTGATCTATCTGTCTGTTCTTTCACCAACATCACACTGTCTTGAACTAGAGCTTTACAGGAAATCTTGAGATAGGATAGTGTCAATGTCCCAACGTGGTTCTTCTTCAGCATTGTGTTGGCAAGTCTGGGTCTTTTGCCTCTTGGTATAAACTTTAAAATCAGTTGGTCAATATCTGAAAAATAACTTGTTGGGATTTTGTTTAGAATTGCATTGAATCTATAGACTAGGTTGAACTGCCAACTTAATATTGAGTCTTACTGTCCATAAATATGGAGCATTTTCCCAACATTTATGTTTTAAAATTAAGAAATACATTTTGCAGAGCTCAGTGGCTCAGCCTGTAATCCCAGCACTTTGGGAGGCTGAGGCAAGTGGATTGCCTGAGCCCGCGGGTTCAAGACCCACCTGGGCAACTTGGCGAGATCTTGTCTCTACAATAAGTCAAAAATTAGCCAGGCATGGTAGCGCATGCCTGTAGTTTCAGCTCCTTGGAAGGCTAGGTGAAAGGATTGCCGGAGTACAGCAGGTTGAGGCTGTGGTGGCTGGGAGCATGCCACTGCACTTCAGTCTGGGCGACAGAGTAAGACACCAACTCAATAAAAAAAAAAAAAAGAAAGAAATACATTTGAGATCCATGCTTTCCAAATATCTGCTCGGTATTTGAGTAAACCAGAAAATGCATGGCAAATGTAGTTAGTTAGTTAGTTTGTTTTTTACATTTGGTTTTATTTCTCCACTCTCCACAGTTCAGGCGGGAATCAGACCTGGACACCTACAATGGGGAAGGGAGAAGATGTGGGTGGGTCTTCATTCTCCTACCACTATCTAGAGTCAGAGGGAGAAAAAGTAGTGGGTAGCATACAAAACGGTTTATATGGTGGTATCACGGTCTGGCTCTGCTGCTCTCTGGATGGTGGAAGCCCAGATTCTGGATTTCTCTCCTTAGGCATTTTTGGGGGTTCTCTGGAGACCTCCCAACCTTATTTCCCCTGCTGGGCAACTTGAACCCTACTTCCCAGGTGTGGGTGTCATGCTTTCTAATCTCTTCCTCGGTAGCCCTATTGCACAGAGGCTCTCTATCAATCACTACGGCCTAGCAACAGAACGTCAGTTTGGCTACTTTTTGGTACCACTTTGTCCAGGGAAGAAAACCTAGCATATGGCCCCACTGTAAGTCAAGGCTGATTCATGCAAGCATCTTGTGTTTTTGCTCTCCCAGCTCTCACCTGGCACCCTCTCACCTTTAGGCTTTTCTAATTTTTTGTGCGTTTATACTCTAAGGAACACAAGCTTTTTTTTTTTTCTCCAAGCAGGTCCATTGGAACCCCTCTCATTCTATCTGAAGTAAAGGTGGGGGGTTGGTGGCATGTCATAGCGAACACAGCAACCAGTAACTAGCTTTACAAAGATTCTTGCCATCCATCCCCTGACCACACACCTCCTCTATTTGTAGGTGGAAGGGAGTGATTGGCCAGGTTTGCTCGTGACCTTGACAATCAGTCCAAGGGCATCTGGCTACATTCTGTCTTGAAAATGTGTGGACTCTTCTCACCCATGTTCTCAGCTTTTGGGTCTCAGCCAAAACTCCAAGACACTGAGAAAACGTATATCTAACGTTCTGTCACATACATTTAATGCAGTTAGGCAACCCCCTCTTTTTCCTTGGGGCAGGCACACGGCATCATGTAATCAATCCACAGTAATATCTGGCCAGATCTGTGCCAGGTATGGAGAAAATTACAAAGCATGACTAAATTAAAAGCCCTTGAAAACTAATCCTTCAATAAATAAAGCAAATTTAAAACACATTAAGTAACAGCAGACCCGTGCCAGCTGGCACGGCCTGGATAGGCTAGTCAAACCAGGCATAGGAAAACAGGGTTGAGAAGCTTCCTCTGAGGCCAGAGACACTGGATGGGGGAGGGCAGGAGGAGATTTCACCACTGGTGTTGGAGTATTCCTCAACAACACACAGGACAGTGGTCCAAGGTCAAAGGCAAGAGTCTTAGAAGGGGACAGGATGGGAGGAAGAGGAGCAGAGGGCAATCATACAGGATAACCTAGAACTACGCAAACACAGGAAGCACCTAGTCCAGCGGCCCTTGGGTCACAGCAGCCTAACCCAGGTATCCACCTCGTCAGGGAAGGGACTTCCTCAGCCAGAAACAGGTGAGAAAATTGACATCTATGTATCTTGTGTCAAAAGTAAGTGAAAGGCAGAGAAAAATGTGGTCTATAAAAAATCCAGGTAAAAAATGAAAATTTGAGGAAAATATCCAGGTTGATGAACTGTGTTTCTTTAGTCTGCACGAGACTAGATCATATTGTGAATGTTATATGTAAATAATTAGAAAAATAATGCAGTGCTAAACTGAACAGTAAAGATGATGAGCACAATAGAAATTCAGAGAATTAGCTGATAAAAGTAGGCTGGAGTGGGAAGGGGACCAAGGTCATGGGGCTTGGAGGATCGCATAGATTTGGCCAGGCAAAGAAAAGGGCAGGGAGACGCACAGAAGGAAGGAAAACAGCTTCAGCAACCAAAAGAAACATCTACTGTTAAAAATCCTATACCAGTTACGAAAACAAGACAAAACTCTGTACTTTTCTTTTGTGTCTTTGTTCTTTCTTTAGTCTCAACCTCAGAGGCCTTTTCCGAGACATGGCGGTTTGGGCTGAGGTCTGCCTTAAGTGCTCCAGTTAAGCAGCAAGAAGAGGCCAGGCTCGGTGACTCGGCCTGTAATGCCAGCACTTTGGAAGGCTGAGGCGAGTGGATTGCCTGAGCCCCCGGGCTCAAGACCAGCCCGGCCAACTTGGCGAGACCTCGTCTCTACAATAAATCAAAAATTAGCCAGGCGTGGCAGTGCGTGCCTCTAGTTCCAGCTACTTGGAAGGCTGACGTGATAGGGTCGCCGGAGCCCAGCAGGTCGATGCTGGGGTGGCTGAGCCCAGCAGACTGATGCTGGGGTGGTCGTGGGGTGGCCGTGGGGTGGCTGTGAGTGTGCCGCTGCACTCCAGCCTGGGCAACAGAGTGAGACTCCAACTCAATAATAATAAAAAAAAAGCAAGAAGAGCAATTTTCCAACTTCTTTAGTGTGTATTTATCCCTTTCTTCTATCTGACTGTACCTTGCTATGCTTGATGTGGACATGGGACTCCAGTTTTAAAAGTTGTCTTAGGTTTTCTTATTCAGGTCAATCTTTGAAGGACCTTAGGTCACAAAGCCAGCCAGACTGGGACTTTATTCACCCTCATAATTTACCTTCATTTGCCATGTACCTCTTTTAGAGAAATATCAGTTCCCTCCTAGTTATCCGTATTCTAGTTTGACTAGTGGAAAGGTTGTCTTTTCTCCTTCATTTATTCTGTATTTATTCCTACCTTCATGAGTCAGTAGGGGGAATGAGCTTGCAGATCAAGCTAGACAGGAATAGAAGACATTTCTTATCCTCTTAAAACATCATGCCAGGACATCTTGTTGGGACTTGCAGTTATAGTATGACAGGAGCAGAAATGTAGATGTCAGCTCTACCTTCACTCCATTTTGTCTCCAAAGAGTTATATTCACAAAACATGCAAGATCTGTGTCTTAGTCCATTTTCTGTTGTTTACAAAGGAATAACTGAAACTGGGTAATTGATAAAGAACAAAATTTACTTCTTACAGTTCTAGAAGCTCAGAAGTCCAAGTTTGAGGGGCTAAATCTGTTGAGAGGCTTCCTTCTGGCAGGGACTCTCTGTAGAGTCCCAAGGCAACATGGGGCGCAACACATAATGAGGGGACTGAGCATGCTAACATGCTAGGGGAATGGAGGATGACTTTTTAAAAAGCCACCAGTCTATTTTCTCAGAGAACTAAAATTTGAACTGCCATATGATCCAGTAGTCTCACTTCTGGGAATATACCAAAAAGACACCTGTACACACATTTACTGCAACACTATTCACAACAGCAAAAACATGGAACCAACCCAAACGCAACTGAGGACTGGATAAAGAAAATGTGGTACATATCCATGTTGGAATATTACTCAGCCATAAAGAAGAACCAAAATCGGCCAGGCTCGGTGGCTCAGCCTGTAATCCCAGCACTTAGGGAGGACGAGGCAAGTGGATTGCCTGAGCCCACAGGTTCGAGACCAGCCTGGGCAACTTGGTGAGACCTCATCTCTACAATAAAAAAATAAAATAAAATAAAAATAAAGAAGAGCCCAAATCATGTCCTCTGCAGCAACATGGCTGCAGCTGGAGACCATCATTCTAAGTGAACTATCACAGAAACAAAAAAACTGAATGCCACATGTTCTTACTCATACATGGCCTTAATCATTGGGCACACCAGTAAAAAGATGGGAACAACAACTGCTGAGCACCACTAAGGGAGGGAGAGAGTGAGGGAGGGAAAATAAGGAACACACAACCACACACCAGGTACCACGTCAACTACCATGGGGAGAGAGGGCTCTCTAGAAGCCCAAACTCCACCTGCACACAATTTACTTATGTAGTAAATCCTACGTGTACCCCACAACTCTAAAATTTAAATAAATACACTAATAAATAAATAGCTAACAGTCTCACTCCTATGATAATCCATTAACTCATTAATCTAGAAATGCATTAATCCATTTCTGAGGGCACAGTCCTCTTGAATCAATCACCTCATAAAGGCCCTACTTCTCAATGCTGGCACATTGCAGATTACATTTCAACATTTTTGGAGGGGACAGACATTCAAATCATAGCATTCTATCCCTTGACTCTGAAAACTCATGTCTTTCTCACATACAATTACATTCACTCCAACCCCATAGCCCCAACGTCTTAACTTGTTTCAGCACCAAAGTCCAGAGTCTCGTCTGTGAGCCTGCAAAATTACCTACTTTCAAAATGCAGTGGTGGTACAGGCATAAGACACACACCCTTAGTCCAGAAGTGAGACACAAGGACAAAGAAAGAAATAACAGTCCCCAAGCAAGTCCCAAACCCAGCAAGGCAAACATTAAATCTTAGAGCTAGAGAATAATCTCTTTTGATGCTAATTGCTGCCTCATATACACTGGGGCTGTGGTTGGATTCCCAAGGACTTAGGCAGCCCCACCCCTATGGCTTTGCTAGGTGCAGGCCATGTGGCTGCTCTTAAGGGTTGAATTCTGGTGCCTAAAGCCTCCCCTGATGATGTTGCATGCTGCCAGTGACTCTGTAGTCCTGGGGTCCCAGTTGTGGCCCTGCTCCCACAGGTCCTCTAGGCATAGCACTGGTGGTAACTCCCTGCAGCAACTTTAGCCTCACATTTCTGCTGGGCATTGCTCCACTGAGGGCTTTCTGAGGTGGCTCCGCCCCTGCGACAAGTCTCTGCCTGAGCCCCAAGGCTTTGGATGACATCCTTTGAAATCTGAGTGAAGGCTGCCAAGTTTCCGTAGCGCTTGCTTTCTGCAAGGCTGTAGAATTAGCACTTGGAAGATGCCAAGGTTTACAACTTGAACTTTCTGGAGCTGCCGCATGAGCTGCATCTGGGGCCACTTGACTGATGGCAGGAGTGACCAGGTGACCCCAGGCAGTGACCCATGGAGAGCACTCAGGGCCTGTCCCCTGAAATCATTCTGCTCTCCTAGGCCACTGGGCCCGTGGTGGATGGGGCAGCCTAGAAGATCTCTGCAATGCCTTCAGTGAAGGGGCTTTCTTCCTCTTCCCTGAAGAATAGCACCTGGCTTTCCTCACCTGAACGTATTTTTTTAACTCTTTACAAGACCAGGCTGTTAGTTTTCCAAATCTTTTCATTCCGCTTCCTTTTTATTATACATTCTATCTTTAAGTAATTCCTTTACTCCAGAATATCAGTGTAAGTGGCCAAAAGTATCGATGAAGCTTACCGTAAACGGTCAACAGTAGCTATGCAGCAGTCTGAATGCTTTGCTGCTTGGAGAGTTCCTCCATCAGATATCCTAGTTCATCACTCTCAAGTTTTGCCTTCCACAGAGCCCTTGGGCAATGAATACAGTTCACCCATTCCTTTGGCAATTTACAACAAAGATAGACTTTACTCTAGTTCAGTATCTTGTTTCTTAGTTCCATCTAAGACTTCATGAGATTGGCCTTTACTGGTCATATTTCTATCTGCATTCTGGTCATAACTACCTAACCAATCTCTAAGGAGTTCCAGCCTTTCCCTAGTCTTCTTATTCTAAGCCCTCTCCAGAGCCACCTTTAATGCGCCATTAACAGAAATATGGGCTTTTTCTCCTCTGCTTCTCCAAAGTCTTCAAGCTGCTGCCCTTTACTTAGTTTCAAAACTTTCCACATTTTCAGCTATTCTTTATTATCAACACCCCACGTCTGGGTACCAATTTTCTGCTGTAGTCAGTTTGTTGTTGCTTATGACAGGATACCTGAAACTGGGTGATGTGTAAGGAACAAGCTGTATTTCTGATGGTTCTGGAGACGGAAGATCCAGGCTTGAACGGCCACATCTGATGAGTGCCTACTCGCTAAGGAGAATCCTCTGTAGAATCCGGAGTTGGTTCAGGAGGTCATATGGTGAGGAGGCTAGGTGTGTTAATAGGCTAGCTCTTTACTCTTCTTATAAAGCCATCAGTCCCACTCCCATGATAACTCATTAATCTATTGAGCCATTAATACATTCATCCATGGGTGGATTGATCCATCCACCTCTTCAAGTCCCCATCTCTCAGTACTGCCACCTTGGGGATTACATTTCAACATGAGTTGTGGAGAAGGCAAAGATTCAAAACCATAGTGTTCTGTTTCTTGACTCAGTTCTCTTTTATCCCTTCCTCCTCCTTTCTTTCTTCTGCTTTCTTTTTCTTTCTCTTCCTTCCATTTAAAAAATCAGTTTTGCCGGGCTCGGTGGCTCAGCCTGTAATCTCGCACCTTGGGAGGTTGAGGTGAGTGGATTGCCTGAGCCCGTGGGTTCGAGACCTGCCTGGGCAGGCAAAACCTCATCTCTACAATAAATCAAAAAAATTAGCTGGGCGTGGTAGCGCGCGCCTGTAGTTCCAGCTGCTTGGAAGGCTGAGTTAGAAGGATCGCCGGAGCCCAGCTGGTCGAGGCTGCGGTGGCTGGGAGCGGCCACTGCACTTCAGTCTGGGCGACAGTGAGACTCCAACTCAAAAAAAAAAAAACCAAAAAAAAATCAGTTTTTTTAGATTTTAACTTAAATGCTAAAAATTCACCAATTTCAAGTGCTCAATCTGATACATTTCGGCAAATGTATGGAGTCAGGTAACTGCCCCACAATCATGATACAGAACACTCTCACCACTCCAGATGTCCCCTCAGGCTCCTTGCAGTCGGTCCCCTTTCTCCTAACCCTGCCCCTGGGACACTTGGTTCCTTTCTTAAACATGAAGAGGGATGTTAACAGTATAAAATTAGCATAGTCATATAAATATTCCCTAAGGTTTCTTGTTCTTTTTTATATTTTTTATTTTTGTTTTTTTTTATTTTAAAGATGTGGAGTACAATTCAGGATTAGGCATATAAGTGGTCATTGTAAGGGAACCTGATCTCAAACCAGGCGAAGTAGGGACCAAAAAAGCCTTCTTGCTTTTTTTTTTTTTTTTTTTGAATTGGAGTCTCACTCTTTGTCACCCAGACTGGAGTGCAGTGACCTCACGGCCACCGCAGCCTTGACCTGCTGGGCTCCGGTGATCCTTCTGTCTCAGCCTTCCAAGTAGCTGGAATTACAGATGCACGCCACCACAACCTGCTAGTTTTTGTAATTTATTGTAGAGATGAGGTATCACTAAGTTGCCCTTACTGGTCTCAAACCCCTGAGCTTAGGCAATCCTCTCACCACAACCTTGAAAAGGGAGTCAGTACCTTTATGGAAAAAACACACAGAAACCCAAGAGACTCACAGAGAATGAGAGAATGATCTCTCAACAGTGACCCACTAAATGGAATCACAAAAAT
>CAUYQG010048836.1:0-27953 GCA_963574415.1 Tarsius wallacei | reverse complement strand
AAGTTCCCCACGGAGAGTGGCTGTGTGAAGACCAGTTTCTCCATTGAAGGGTCAACAAAGTAAGGCACAGTGATGGGCTGAAAAATGCTTTTGCCTTCAGGGCAAGGCATATTGTTCACAGTGACAAGGCTTGTGCAGCTTCATTTATTTCTGCTTCCTGGAGAACCACATAACCTCACATAAAATAGTGCTCTTAAAGGAGAGGAACCAAAAAAGATATTATGAATGTGAAGGACTTGTTAATGCTGCCCATTTATTCAGTCATTCATTCGTCAGACATTTTTCAGCATCTACATTGGGTTAGAAGTATTGTTAGAAATTAATAAATCATGATGTTTTCTCAAGGTGCTTCCTCAAGGAGCATACAATCTAGTAAAGTGATGGAATCATATAAATACATCAGTGTTTTAGTTTCCAAAAGGTTGTGCAAAGAGGGCATTATAACAGGGTGTAAGGAAAGGAGGAGCCATTTTTTTTTTTGGCAGAGATAGGCTGTACCTTATAAGGAAAGATATTTATTCACTAATTTAACAACAATTTACAGATTGCCTAGTATTTTCAAGGCAGAAGATGATGCAACAAGCAAGACAAACATCCTTGTTCTCAAGAAGCTTAGACCATTATAAAAGATGAATGAGTCTCATGGCAGATGAGGAGAAAAGCATATTCCAGTTAAACACAAAGAGGCTTTGAGTATCTCCTGGATATGTTTGTCAACGTGCCTGCCTTACCCACTTGTCACTTATAGCCTAAGCTGCGAAAGCTACCCCTTTCTCACCCCCCACCAAGGGAAATAATGTCCCATTGTTTTTCTGTATAGAGGAAGATGCTGGAAGCAAGATGAGTGGGGAAAAAAAGATGCAAGAAAATTAACACATAGCCTGACTATGAGGTAAGACTTCGTCAAATAGAGATGGATTGAGCTAGATTTTTAACTCAGTGACGTAGAACAAAATAATTAATTGGCCATGGGTTGTGGGGCTAAGAGGACTTTGTATAGAGCTCCAAATGGTGGGCATGTTGTTCTATATACAAGATGAGCTGAATAAAGAAACCATGTCAAGAAAATGAAAAAAATGGAGCAGACTCAGAGAGACAGAAATTAGAGATCATATGTAAACATGCTAACTTAATTAAGACTTTCTATTTTAGAATTGTACTCTTTTTTTTTTTTTTTTCTTTTTTTTTTTTGAGTTGGAGTCTCACTCTGTCGCCCAGACTGGAGTGCAGTGGCTGCTCCCGGCCACCGCAGCCTCGACCTGCTGGGCTCCGGCGATCCTTCCGCCTCAGCCTTCCAAGTAGCTGGAACTACAGGCGCGCGTTACCACGCCCAGCTAATTTTTTGATTTTATTGTAGAGATGAGGTCTCGCTTGCCCAGGCGGGTCTCGAACCCACAGGCTCAGGCAATCCACTCACCTCAGCCTCCCAAAGCGCGGGATTACAGGCTGAGCCACCGAGCCCGGCTTATAATTTTCTTATACCATCTGTGGGTTAGTCTCCCTAATTCTGGAGCTCAGGATCAAGAAGCTCGTTTGCTAAATGATATAACCACATTTGCCAATATCAGCTTTTATCAGTAATAGTGTTATTTTGATCTCCCATCTACCTTTTTCTTTTGCTTTGTTTCTCAGGGGCTTCAGAACTTGGACAGGAACCAAGAGGGTATTATTTATTGGAGTCCCTAAATCCTCCAACAACCACTAATGATAAATAGATTAGCTACTTTGATTAGACAAACTTCGGTGCTTAATTGCCCATAGATCCTGTAAGAGTGGGCCATATCACTTTCAGCTCATTCTGTCTTCACTGGGAAATAGCTGATTAGACCTGACCCAAGGTTACCAAGAAATTTTCTTCTCTCAAGAAATTCAACTATGGCACAATGACTGCAGTCATTTGATTGTAGGCCCTTGAGCTGGATTGGGGTGGCCCTTTTCCCACCATGTGCATTGCTAATGAGTAGCCCAGAAAGTCCAGAAAAGCTCAGAAAGTGAAGCAGACACATAGAGAGAAGGGAAGAGAAAGGACTAGGAAGCTCTTAAAAATCAGAGGGTGAAGCCTGGCTCTCTCACCTTCTTGTCGTAGTTCCTCAGGCTTTTCTTGTCCTTAGATTCTGGGGGATGGTCATTTAGCCCAAGTTTATGAGATGGAGGAAATTATACTCAACAGATTTGTTCAAGAGAGATCACTGTAGTTTTCTGGAAGAACTTTCATGACAAGCTCATTTAAGGTAGAAGCTGAGAAGTCATCAGGTCTGAATATGGGCAAAACATCTGCAGGAGAAAGGAAGGAGAGGGAGGAAAGAAAGAAAGAGTGTTATAAGTAGAGTCTGTGGCATTTGTAGGGGCAGAAGAATGGTGATTACTTTCCTCCTCATCATAAGGGTCAAGGCTGACATGCTTATAACAAAAGACAGGTAAACAAGAGAAAAGCATAACAGATTTATTTAATCATAGTTTTTTATGTGACATGGGAGACTTCAGAATGCAGACTCAAAGATACAGAGAAAACTATCCACTTTTATGCTTAGGTTTGATGACGAATGAAAAACTGTATATAACTGTAACTGGACAAAAAGGCTATGACCTAATGGAAATAGACTGAATAGGGAAACTCAGCAAGGCCTGCCTGTTCTAATTCTTCTTGACCTTTCTGTGCAATATTCCTTTCTCTTAGGCATGGGCAGGACTCTTTCTGGAATGGGGGTCTTATGACCTACTGTTAAACAAAATAGGTCGGGAAGCTTCTTTTATTACAAATTATTTTTTAAAAAATTATTTTATTTTTAAAATGTGGGATACAAATGTGGTCTAGGTACATATGTGGTCACCATACAGGTAAAGCGTGGATACCCTTATTGATGTTATGTGCTCCCCCCAGCAGTGTCCCACTACTGCCAATACCTTTCTTATGGTATTATGATAAATGTTCAAGGTCCACTTATGTGTGAATACATGTGGTACTCAGATCTTTGTTCTGTGATAAATCACTGAATATTATAGACTCTAATTCCATCTAGGTTGCTGCTAAGTGCATAATTTTGTTTTTCTTTATGGCTGCATAATATTCCACTGTGTAAATGTACCACATTTTCTTTATCCAGTCCACTTTTGATGGGCAGCACAGTTGGTTCCATGTTTCTGCTATTGTGAATAATGCTGCAATAAATATGCATGTGCAGGTATCTTTATTGTAGAGTGATTTGAGTTCCTCTGGGTATATTCCCAGAAGGGGGATTGCTGGGTTGCATGGAAGGTCGATTTTCAGATTTTTTGGAAATTGCCACACTGTTTTCCACAGAGGTTGTACTAGTTTACGTTCTCATCAACAATGTAAAAGTGTTCCCTTTTCCCCACATCCTCTCCAGCATCTGTTGCTTTTTGAGTTATTGATGATGACCATCCTGACTGGAGTTAAGTGGTATTTAGTGTGGTTTTAATTTGCATTTCTTTGATGATTAGTGACAATGAGTATTTTTTCATGTATCTGTTGGCTGCTCGTATGTCTTCTTCTAGGAAGTGTCTATTCATATCTTTTGCCCATTTTTTAATAGATTGTTTTTTTTTTCTTTTGGCATGTTTGAGTTCCTTGTAGATCCTAGATGTTAGGCCTTTGTCAGACATACAGTTGGCAAACACTTTTTCCCTTTCCATGGGCTGTCTCCCCACTCTCTTGATGGTTTCTTTTGCTTTGCAGAAGCTTTTCAGTTTGATGAGGTCCCACTTGTCTATCTTATCTTTTATGGCATTCACTTTTAGAGAATTGATTAGGACTTGGTTGCCTATTCCAATTTCCATGGGGTGTTTCCTACATTTTCTTCTAAGATTCTTATAGTTTGCGGTTTTACATGTTGGTCTTTGATCCATTTAGAGTTGATTAGGGAGCTTCTTTTTTTTTTTTTTTTTTGAGTTGGAGTCTTACTTTGTCACCCAGGCTGGAGTGCAGTGGCCGCTCCCGGCCACCGCAGCCTCGACCTGCTTGGCTCCGGTGATCCTTCCGCCTCAGCCTTCCAAGTAGCCGGAACTACAGGTGCGCGCTACCATGCCCGGCTAATTTTTTGATTTTTTTTATTGTAGAGATGAGGTCTCACTTTCCCAGGTGGGTCTCGAACCCGCGGGCTCAGGCAATCCACTCACCTCAGCCTCCCAAGGCGCGGGATTACAGGCTGAGCCACCGAGCCCGGCGGGAGTTTCTTTATAGACAGCTCTTACACAGAAGGGCTGGGGAAGGTTAGACTAATATTTTTAGGTTTTATGGCTGGCTTTGGGAGACAGGGGATCTAGTTTCTATATCCCACCTTAGGGAAGAGGGAATCTGGTTTCTAAGACTTGCCCTGGGGGAGAGTGAGGAATGAGAGAGAGGAGGGTAGGAAAATATTAGAGAGAGATTTTGCTTCCTAGGCCTTCACTTTGGGATTTCATTTTCAGTGCCCCAACACATTGATATGACACTTCCCATGACCAAGTCTTCAAATCTTCAGAGTGCATTTCTTTGTGAAAATTAATGAGGGTCTATGCTTGGCACCAGATTCATATGGAAGAATCGAGGTAGCAAGAGATGTGGGAATCCTGAGTGGGTGTGTGGTGTGAGTGTACCAGAGTGTATGGAACTTTGGACTTGAAACTGGGATTAGAACTAATTTTAGCCAGATATCTGATCACTTAGAATGTCCAGCATCCTGTGCTTCCTCTTTTAAAGGGCAATGTTCTCTAATTTACAGGAAGATGCAAAAGCTTCTGTCTTATTGCCCTTTGAGAATTTGTCATCTCTGCAATGTTATCCTATCACCATGGATGTTTTCCTACTGCTCTCAGTTTGTCCTGTGGCCACCAGGAGCTCCATGCTATTTCTTACTTGATGTCTCTCCGGGAGGAGATATTGGGTCAAATCTTTCTATCCCTTACACTTCTTTCCCTTCAGCCTTTTAAAAATTACCATCAGCCTAAGTGGTTGCAGGTTTCTTCACTGAAGAGTTGAAGCAATTTCAGAATGATGATTTCAATGTCAAAAAGGGAAGTTTAAAGCACTCCTAACTTGGACTTTCTCTTTATTTCTCAAAGGGATGGTACCTACACATCTAGATCCTTCACAAGCTCTCTAGCTTTTATATGTACAATTTTTCCTTCTCCAGGGGCCTCCTTTTTCAGTTGGCTCCATTAGAAATTCCACCAATTTCCCTGAGAAAAGCTGATACCTATCCACAGGAAGTGATCTCATTTTTTGGAGATTCTTTCTCTCTCTCTCTCCCCAAATTCAACACTCTTAGGCTACCCCAGTGTCTGAGTGTGCCAATTTCAGGTAGGACTCCAGGACTTAAACAAGCTAAAAATGATGGCTATTGCCACCTAGGTCTTGCAGGATTGTGTGTATAGGGGCGAGTTGGGGATGGGGAAGAAAAAAGAGCTTCCAGGTTTGCAATTAGTTGAGGATTTAGATCTTCCTGGATTTCCTTTTCAGTATTCCTATGTGTGTGAGCAGGAATCATGTCAGCTCATTTGAGTTATAGGATTTTTATATTAGCTCATGCACTGCTCCTAGGAACAGACATTAATTTTTAGAGAGTACAATCTAAACTCATATTGAAAAAGGATATATTTCTTCAATTAGAAGGGCGCTTTTTCTTTTCCCCAGAGTTAGTGGGCCCCATTATTGTACAGAAAAGAGGTCTGGTTTCTTTCCTGCTCTGCCTGAGAAGCTATTGGAATAATAAATAAGCTATATTATCCTTTAATGGCTCTTCCCTTTTGTTAATTCAGGAAGGACTCCAGACTCAATAAATTGTTTCAACAGTCTACATTGGGATCTGGGTGGCTGCTAATTATTTTACAATAAACCCACTATCACTGAAGTTATTCAAGATAGTCTCTGTTCCTTGCAACCAACTGGTCTCTGTTTAGAAGAGAAATGGATTCTGACAAGTAGGTTTGTAAGCAAAACAGCCTCAAAAAATGTGGATACTGTTCTCAGCATCTTGGCATGGCCCAGACTGGTGAAGATTCTCTCATCCTGGGAAGGCCTAGTTAGCTTGAGTAGACTTCTGTCTGTGGTTAAAAGTGATGCCTGGCCAGGATTCATTATGATGGAGGCCTGGAGGAATATGAGTAGAATGTGAGAGAGCCCCTAGCATGACTTCTTATGCTGCCATGTTTGGTGGTAAAGTTGATTAAGGCTAATTCACCAAGGTTTCAAAATCTTCAGGTACTAATGAAACTTTGAGTTAGTTAACCTGGTAAAGAAACCCTAAGCAGTGTAGATATTGGTTACAAGCATAAGCAACATGAAATGGGTATAAAAGGACAGACAAACTGAAGACCAGCTTTACTTCTTAGACTCAAACATCAATTTATTATCCAATTGATGTCAGATTTTTATATGACTTTAAAGTTAGCTTATTTTTATTGTTTATTATATATGCATATTTGACCCAATCTATTTTCTGAGATTTTAATTCAACTTACTTCCCTCCCATTCTCTCTCTCACAGTATTTGACATTTAAAATCTGTTTCCCCCCCATTCTAATAATCCCAGATTGATTAACAGAATGAGATAGGGAGTCTCTGACCTAGAGAACACATGAGTCAGTCAAGGACTAGGCAGCACAGGCTACTTTCTGAGAGGGCAGACCACACGAGAGAGTCAGGAGGCTTTCTTCATGGTCCCTCCCCAAGACAAGATCCAGTAAGGTTTGTGTACTACATTGGTAAGCCATAAAGTTCCCCTATTGCAATTGCTTTCTGTTTCAACTGAGAAACTGTGGCTTCAGCCTCTCTGAACATCTTATATATGGATTAAGTCTTAGATCTTGCCTGGAATCAGAACAAGCCTAAATATTTCATCTGTAGAAAAAGTTTATTGTTGTCTCCTCCTAATTCATTTGTGTAGATGAAAGAAATTAAGACTGGCTAATGTTTTGTTAAGCTCTGGTGTGTCCATGTGTTTATGTGAGCTATGGCTGCCATGTTTTCTTAGCTTTGGCCTGCTACCTTAGAGAGGTGAATCTCTTTTCTCTTTCTCTCTCTCTTATTTACTTCCTAAATAAACTTTGCTTGAAAACTATAAAACAAAACAAATTAAGGCCTTTGAGGAGCCTAAGACACAGAGGTATTTACAGAGGATGAAATAGACACAAACCAAAGCAGTGCACTCATTCATCTCATTTCTCAGCCTTTGTTGCCAAGATATCCCCATGGTCTGAAGACTCTTCTTCAGGGTGTGTATGTCTGGCAGTGAATGTGATGGTGACTGCTCTTGTACTGGTTGCTGTTCCTTCCAAAGTTGCTGGTTTCCGTGACAGCTAAGAAACATCAATTAAACCAACAGAATCCAGTACTGGAAACACTGTAGCCCTTCCCTGTGACCGTGCTTCTTAGTTCACTTGCTGTGTTTCCCACACTCCAATCATTAATTCTCATGGGTCTATCTTTCTCAAGGTTGCTGTATCATAAACAGAGGCTTAATTCTTATTAACATGTTTACTCCTAAAGATCGTTGCAAGCACAATCCACTTCTTTTTTTTTTTGAGTTGGCGTCTCACTCGGTCGCCCAGACTGGAGTCCAGTGGCGGCCACCGCAGCCTCAACCTGCTGGGCTCCGGCGATCCTTACGCCTCAGCCTTCCGAGTAGCCGGAACTACAGGCGTGTGCTACCACGCCCGGCTAATTTTTTTTATTTATTGTAGAGATGAGGTTTTGCCTGCCCAGGCGGGTCTCGAACCCGCGGGCTCAGGCGATCCACTCATCTCAGCCTCCCAAGGCGCGGGATTACAGGCTGAGCCACCGAGCCCGGCTCACAATCCACTTCTTATTGGTGCTTTACCTTGCTCAGCAAAGCAAATTTAATTTCATTCAATAAACAAATTAGTATTGGGCCCTTGTATGTTTTAGAGTTTTCTGTGCTGGATGCTTGCTATTAAAACTAAAAACTAAAATATTTGTGTGAACCAGCTGTAGATAAGTACAAGGTTATACTTGCTTTTTCATGCAAAATTGCATGTTCCTGTTACCCAGTGTTATTAATGCCTATGTGACATAGCTGAATTTCTTCCCCAACCTAACTCCACTTATTGTTATAAAACAAAAAGTCCTGTGGACAGAAGTTTTCCTCTTAACCAAAGCAGCTAAAACAGTGAAATTCAAGATGAAAGTCCACTCAGCCTCTGAAGAATCTCTAACATCATTATAATATTCTTTTCATACTAAATGACACACCATCAGAAGCCATGATAGGAAACATGGGACCAAAAAAGGAAAGATAAAGGTCATGATTTGAATTCTGTCAAATCTCCACCCATTCCCAGAAAAGACATGCTATTCCTCCCCTTATTTTTAATGTGTAACTTCTTCATTAAAGAAACCCTCTATTTTAATCCCCTCACTTCCTACCTGGTGAGAACCATGCTCCTTGATTTGTGAACCATGCTCCTTCTTCTCCATTTTATGGTCACAAAATTAAAGTCTGCTCTGTTTGGCTCCCACTTTCAGTTTCATACGTTGGCTTTGTGACATCAAACAGGAAAAACCCCATTTTGGAGGCAAAGTCAACTTTATCAGTAACATTCCTAACTAAGCATACTCATCTTTCTCATTGCTCTTACAACCCTTTTCCAGTGTGGGACGGGCTTACAGTGAACATCCTGAGCACTTTTACTCTTCAGACAAAAAAGAATCTTGTTACTCTTTTAGATACAATTAAAAAAGCTGGCTGGGTGCGGTGGCTCAAGTCTTTAATCCCAGCACCTTAGGAGGCTGAGGCGGGAGGATTGCCTGAGCCCTCAGGTTCGAGACCAGCCTGGGCAACATGGTGAGACCTCTACAATAAATCAAAAAGTTAGCTGGGCATGGTAGTGTGCGCTTGTAGTTGTGGCTACTTGGAAGGCTGAGATGGAAGGATTGCCTGAACCCAGCAGGTCGAGACTGCGGTGGCTAGGAGTATGCCACTATACTCCAGCTTGGGCGACAGAGTGAGACTCCAACTCAAAAAATTTTTTTATTTCAATAGCTTTAGGGGTATAAATGGTTTTTGATGATATGGATGCATTTGTATATGGTGAAGAAGTCTGGGCTTTAAGTGTACCTATCACCTCCATTAGTGCACACTGTACCCAGAAGTGAATTTTCATTCCTCCTCCCTTCCCATTCTCCTCCTTCAAAGTATCCAATATCCATTATGCCATTCTCTATGATAGATAGAATTTGCAGTCTTTTAGCTTAGCTCCCACTTATGAGTGAGAGCATGCAGCATTTGATTTTCTATTCCTGCGTTACTTCATTTAGGATGATGGTTTTTCAGACACAATTTTAATTACACTTCCTCAAAAAGGATAAAATCAATAACAAGAATATTTCCATAATCAAGGTAATCCACACTGGAATGAGGTCTCACTATGTTGCCCAGGCTGGTCTTGAACTCCTGGGTTCAAGCAATCTTCCTGCCCTGAACTTTCAAAGTGCTGGGATTTCAGGCAAGAGTCACTGTGCACAGCCTTGAAGGTATATATTTTTGAGTGTGAGGATCCAGGCCCTGAAGCATGAAGCCATCTCAGAAAATGCTCTCCTGTATCCTTTTCTAACAATTTAAAATGGTCCGAAAAGTTGGCCAAAAAAAAAAAAAAATCACTTCTCCATTAATTGCTCTGTAACTTCATTCATGTTGACTATTTCTTGTCAAAATGTACCTTTTAGGATCAATGGAAGATTTCTTTATTTCTTTCTCTTCATCTCTCAGAGAAGCCTGTGGTATTGTTTTTGGTAACTTGGAAGTTTGGGGCAGCACATTCGCCTCATGGGGTTGATGAGAAGAACACAGTCCAATATGGCAGCCACTTGACATTTGTAGCTGTTAAGCATTTGAAATGTGGGTAGTGTGACTGAGGACCGAGTTTTACATTTTATCTACTTTTTTTTGAGACAGGGTCTTACTTTGTCAACCAGGCTAGAGTGCACTGCCTCAACCTTCTGGGCTCAAGCATTGCTTCTGCCTCAGCCTCCCAAGTAGTTGGGACTACAGGCACACACCACCATGCCTGACTAATTTTTTAATTTTTATTTTTGTAGAGACGAGGTCTCACTATGTTGAACTCCTTTCCTCAAGTGAGTCTCCCACCTCGGTCACCCAAAGTGCTGGGATTACAGGTGTGAATCATGGTGCCTGGCCTAATTTCATCCAATTTTAATTAACCAAAAGTTAAAATTAAACAGCCACTTGTGACTAGTGGTTATCATATTGGACAGTGCAGGGCTCTAGAAACCCTTGGACAAATTTAGGAAAGTGGGTTTGGGGTCACACTGCTAGTTTCAAGTGGCTAGATTGTATTTGTCAAAGTGGTTTATAATATCTGCATGTTTATCTGAGGGATTGGAGATGAGTGGATGGGCAGGGAGTTCATCCCACTCAATCTCATGCTCTCCTTAGCATCAGTGATAGTAGTTACAGAAGGGCACTGCAGTTCAGGTGAGGCTAGTGAAGACATCTTAGAAAAGGGCTGTGGGGAATCCTGACTAGAGGGGCAGTTTTGGGAAATATTTTCAGCTGCTACTCAAAGAGTGCAAGCAATCTCCTACCTTATGGGTCTCTCTCCTCTTTGAGGTTCCATTTCTCTACTTCCTATTCATAACACCTACTCATCCTTCGGCAGCATTTTATGCAGTTCACCCACACCCATCATTTCTTCTGGGGTGACATGAAGGACAATCTAAAAGTCAGAGAGAATAAGTGATATGGTTAGGGCTACCTAGCAAGTAAGTGGTGAGTGGGATAGATAGAATTTACAGCCAGTTTTTGACATGTGTATTCAGGGCTTGTTCCTCCTTGTAGAATCTGAGTTCCTTCTTGCTGTCAGTCATCCATGATCATTGAAAGTGCCCAGCATTCAGGAAATGTTAAAAATTTTTTTTAAAAGGCCGGATGTAGTAGCTCATACCTATCCTAGCACTTTGGGAGGCCTAGGCAGGAGGGTTGCTTGAGCCCAGGAATTGGAGACCAATCTGGGTAGCATAGCAATATCTTGTCTCTACAAAAAAAAAAAAAAAAATCAGATGAGTGTGGTAGTGTGTGCCTATAGTCCCAGCTACTTGAGAGGTAGAGTGGAAGGATTGCCTTAGCTCAGGATGTTGAAGCTGTGGAAAACTATGATCATGCCACTGACTCCAGTCTAGGTGACAGAGTGAGACACTGACTCAAAAAAGTTTTTTAAAAATTTCATTTCATTCCTGCAAGGACTTAATGCTTACTCTAGACCAGTATAAAAAGAACAGAGTTCAATAGAAAGAGAACATATGGATGGGAAACAAAAAAGCATTCATAATTTATTATGTGACATCAGTGTTATCGTATCACTGTCAACTTAGTTTTATAAAAGTAACATTTTCAGATTCAGTGACATTCAGATTGAGTGGCCAATCCAGGGTGTACAACAAGGGAGTGGCAAAGCTAGAATTTGAACCCAGATGTGCCGATGGAAGCCCTGATATCCTGTGGAACTGAGTGGGTGCTATTCTGACCTTTCCCTAAGTTGGTTGTGGTTATCAGGACAGACCAAATACTCATAAGCCAGCCTCCATTGGATCCTCGAATTCAGAGTGCCTCTTTCCAGCTCACTCCATGCTCACTAATCTCCTTAATTATCCTTTTGTTTCCCTTCAGTGTCTGCCTAGGTCATGGTTTGGGTTGACAGATAAAATATAGGATGCCCAGTTAAAATTGAATTTTACATAAACAATGAATAACTGTTTTTAGTATGTTGCATGGGATGAACTAATACTAAAAAGTATTGGTTGTTTATCTGAAACTCAAATTTGTCTGGATGATTTATATTTTTATTTGCTAAATCTGGCAACCCCAGCCACCTGCAAATCCCATCCATGATCAGCCTTAGTGCAGACGAGGTCCCAGGCTCCCTCTAGTGGTCTGAAAAGCCAAGCAGCATCTAATCATTCAGTCCAGAAGCAGGATATAATACATGTTGATCATTAACTTTGTGCAAAGCATTCTGCTGGACCCTCGGGAGGGATGTGACTGTAACTTGTTTAGCCCCTCCTGGCCTCAGTTTCTTTCTATGGGAAATGCCTATCCTGGCCTAGGCCTCCCAAAGTGCTAGGATGAAATTTATTTGGATTGGGCTCAAACCCTGACATTGCCACTTATAACTGGGGCCTTTGGGCATGTCCCTTCCCCTCCCTGAACAACATGGCTTCCTCACTCGGTAGTAAGCGAGAAGAAATAAACTGAAAAAGTATATGTGAAACTGTATGCAAAGAGTTATGTGCTGGTTAGTGGTTTTTTTTTTTTTCTTCAACAAATCTAATTTACTGTATTCTGACTGCTTCTCTAGTTGCTGTGATATTTTTGGTAGCATGGTTTATTTGTCTATGGAGCAGATGCCTGGGTTGGATCCCAGCTCTGCTATTTATCAGTAGTGTGATCTTGGCAAGTAACCTAACCCCTGTGTTTTCTCATTTCCTCACTGTGAAACAGGATAGTAATATTGTCTGTCTCAGAGGGTTATTGTGAGGATTAATTGAATTAACACACATGAAAGGCTTAAAACAGTGCCTAACAAAAATCAATTCCGTGAGAAGTCACAGTAGTTAGTCTCCCGGGTTAGGGTGGAAAGGAAGTGGAAGACAGAGTAGAATTTTGAAAACAGATAGATCTTGGAAATTAGCAAATATTTCGGAGAGAATTTTGGGCTTTCAAAGGCTGTGGAATTGGTAGGGTACAAACTGAGATTTTCAAGGAGCAAGGAGGGACCTAGTTAATACCTGGGTTTTAAGTGGAATAAACAAAAAATTGCACTAATAGCTTATATACATTTATATCTGCATATATACTTATACATAGTCAACTGTCATTATTTGCTATAAAGCCTCTGCGGACACTCAATTAGTGGTTACTGAACCATTGCTTCCAGGGGAAATACAGGGCCAGGTTCCTATAAGCCTTTGGTCCTAACATTTTCATCAACCGATCAATACATAATCTTGTTTTACGTGTGTTTTTGTTTAAAAACACCTTATTTAATATATATTATTGATTCTTTAACATTGCACTCACGGCTGACAGCATTATGGCTCACGATTGCATGAAGTCTGCCTCACCCATATATTTTCTCTGTAAGGCACATCACAGCCTCATGCTTAGGAACACCAGACAGCACTTCAGAACTACGCTTTGGGACCACTGTCAACAGTGAAATCACCAAAAAAAAAAAAAAAAAGCACAAAAATGTGAAAAAGTGTCACTAAACAGACCATGAAAATGGTGTTCATTTAACAGTACCAGGGCTGAAACAAGAAAGCAGAGCGTTGTTGGATGTCAGTACAGAACCTGCCTTGTTGGGCAACTCAAACTTTTGGCCACTTTGTGTATATATATATAAATGACCACAAAAGTGCCCTGAGTATTTATTTGGGGGTTTCAAATACATTTTAGTGGTAGACAAATTTGCACTGAATCCACAAATAATGAAGATCATCTGTATACATAAAAGAGGGAAGGCCCAGAGGAGGTTGGAAGGAGTTAGAGGCCCAGGAAGCCTGGAGTGATCTATTAAACTGGATGAGGAGGGGAGGGACTGTGGGTTCACCTTTTGTTCTGCCCCACCCTTCGAGAATGATTAGTGACTTAGTCCAAAGCTCTGTGATGTGAGGAAGCCCATTCTCAATGCTCAGTTGCTTGAGGCAGCAATGTGCTCAGCCTAGGGAGCTCTATTTCTTTTTTCTAAAGAAACGTAGAGCCTTGAGACAGTGATTCCACCATTTATGGGACTGCATTCTTCACCTGTCACTCTATTATCTATACAGGACTGAATTTTTACCACAATTTGAAAAATAAAAAAATCAAATAAGGGAAACTTAGGCCCAGTCTCCATCAGAGATTAACTCTTGATTTTTTTCTCTTCCCACATAATTTAATTTTAATTAGTTTAAATTTAAATTTAAAAATGGATACTTGATTCAGTGACTGAAAACTTTTAAAGTATATTTGGAACAAATTGTGTATGTTAATCTACTTTTATAGCTGTAAATTTTATGCAGTCTAAATATAGACCAATTATTTTCAATGGAAAATTTAGTATCCAAATCAAGATGTTCTGTACATATAAATTATATGACAGATTTCAAAGATCTAAAAGAATGCAAAATAGCAAATTAATACTTTAAAAATATGATTACATGCTGAAATGGTAATATGTTGGTTATATCTAGTTAAATAAAATATTTTATTAAAATCAATTTCATTTGTTTCCTTTTATTTTTTAACGTGGCTACTAGAAAATTTAAAATTGCACACATTATATTTATTTTGGACAGTGCTGAGCTGAACTTTATTTGTTCCTTCTCATATTATTTATGATTATGGCACCAGGTAGGAGAAACAGAGCATCTATTCATGAGTCACATACCCGACCTGTTGAGGCTCCACAAGGCTTCTTCAGTGGTCTTAGCCATAGAACATGACCAGTCTTTTTCCTGGATCCCAATTCCCTTACCCTCCCTCCTTCCCTTTCCTTTTCTTCCCTTTTCCCCCCTCCCCTCCCTTCCCATTCTTTCCCTTCCCTTCCCTCCCCTCCTTTTCCCTCCTCTCCCCTCCCCTCCCCTCTCCTCCCTCCCTTTCTTTCCCTTTCTCTTCCCTCCCTCCCTCCCCTCCCCTTATCTTCCCTTCCCTTCCTTTCCCTTCCCTTCAGTTCTTTCTTCATTCTCTAAATCATTTTTGGCTCACATCAATAGGATGACTCCAGGCCCCTTTATATCACTCCTTCCTCCTACATTAGCTTCCCAAGTGAGTCAACTTTGACAGAATCTACTTGGCTGGAGACCGGACTCCAAGACCAGTTCTTCCTCCCCTCTAGTCTCTTGCTTGGCAGGTGCTGGAGCTGTCCTGTGCATTTTTATGGGGTGGGAGTGCCTTGCTCTCTAGTCCATTCATTATGTGACTTGGATGCAACTTGGTGACTAAAAGGTGTCTTAAACCCTAATTCTACCCATGCCAATTAAATTTTTTTCATCAAGCTCCCCACAAGGAATCATGATTAAGCTGCAGTTCCCACAAACAGGCAGGTCGAGTAGAAAGTGGAACATTGATTTTGAGCAGAATATTATCTCCAGGGGCCTCAATGGGTTATTGTGATACCATCACACTTAACTGAATGTGGTTTTGATGCCAAAAAGCTGAGGTAGGTACTATTCTCGAGGAGAATTCTACCAGTCTCAGCAGTCATTCTTGCATTTGGATTAAATGAGTAAGCTCTCAGATGTATCACAACATTGAACTCTTTCAAAGATTCTCAACTGCCATCCCTGGCTGGCTTAGTGAATGGATTATTGTATATGTGATCTGGTTCTCAGCAGCTTTCTGTCCTGTTTAAAATCCATTGAATCCAAGTAAAATAAAAAATATTCAGACTAGGCATGGAGGCTCATGCTTGTAATCCCAGGCACTTGGAAGGCTGAGGCAGGAGGATCGCTTGAGGCCAGGAGTTCCACGCTACAGTGAGCATCACTGAACTTCAGCCTGGGCAACAGAGTGAGATTCTGTTTCCAGAAAAAAAAAATTTAAAACAAAAAAAGAGAAATATTTAGTAGGGTAATTTGTGTTGTGCAATATTGCTAAACCATGTCAACTGTCCTACAGTGGGCTGGGGTGGAAGAGCCAATGCTATTCTTTGCCCAGGATAGGCTCATTTTTCCCGCTCCCTTAGATGAATAAACTATCTCTTCTTTACACACCAAACAAATGGTAGTTATTTTCTAAACAAAATCTCCTAACTAAACATCATCCAAATAATGTAGTGCTAAATGTTGTAAGTTAAATGATTCTCCAGTTGTAGATACTGGGTGGATCATAATGATGTCTCTTTCCTTGGGCCCAGCCCTAGATATATACAAGGGAGACATTTGTGCTAAGATAAAAGCAGTTGCAGGACTCCAGCCATAAACAATCTTTTATGTCACCACCCATCTGGAATTGGCATCTTCATCAAGTCCCTTTTTAGTGCCCCATTCTATCTCTCAGTTCAGAAGGCTACCTATGAAGGCTGGGTGCGGTGGCTCATAACTGTAATCCCAGCACTTTGGAAGGGTGAGGCAAGAGGTTTGCCTGAGCCTAGGAATTTGAGACTTGGCAACATGGTGAGACCTCATATCTACAATAAATCAAAAAACTATCCAGGCGTGGTGGTGCTCATCTGTAGCCCCAGCTACTTGGAAGTCTGAGGTGGAAGGATCAACTGAGCCCAGCAGGTCGAGGCTGTGGTAGCAGTGATCATGCCATTGCCCTCCAGCCTGTGTAACAGAGTGAGACTCTGATTAAAAAAAAAAAAAAGGCTGCCTCTGAGAGGTAGGGCATACCATTCCCCAATGGTCTGCCCTGTCCTTTATCATGTGGGTGGTAACATATATTCCTGAATCAGAGGCTGAAGTTGAGAAACACCATTTCAGCTCCAGGTGGAGGACTGCAGTTCTTTGGTGGTGTCTTCTCAGTGGTTGGTCTTAGAACGCAAGCTCAAATTCAGGCAAGGCCACCCTGCTGTCAGAGTCCATTGAATCCCTCAGATTACAGCAGGAGGTTCAATGGAGTCTATTTAGTACTGCTTCAAGGCTTTTTGCTTCTTGGAATGTTTCAGGAGCTCAATTCCTACATACTGACAATTGGCTCCAGCAGAAATTATGTCCTCCAAAATTCTGGCCTTCTGCCAACCTTAGTCTCATCTCTGGTGAATGGTGCTTTGATGCACCTGGTATGCTTTGGCCAAACAACACATCCATAGCATCCTGATTGATTTACTTAAGTTGTTTTTTCTGCCACTAATCCTTTTGGTAGATGTCTATATGTGTACCAGTTTCTTAGGTCTGTCATAACAAATTACCACATACTTAGTGGCTTAAAACAACAGAAATATATTCCATCAAAGTTCAGGAGGGCAGAAGTACAAAATCAGTGTTAGTAGAGTATTAGCCACACACCCTTGGATAGTTCTAAGAGAGAATTCTTTCTACACCTCTCTTAGCTTCTGGTGGCTGCTGATCCTTGGCATTCTGTGGCTTGTGGCTGCCTTTATCTTCACATCACTGTCTTTTCTGTATCTCTGTAACTTGTCCTCAACTTACACCAGTCATCTGATTTAGGACCAGCCCTAAATTTAGAACAATCTCAACTCAAAATCTTTTTTTTTTTTTTTTTGAGACAGAATCTGACTTTGTCACCCAGGCTGGAGTACAGTGGCATGATCCTGGCTTACTGCAGCCTCCACCTCCTAGTTTCAAGTGATCCTCCTGTCTCAGCCTCCTGAGTAGCTGAAACTACAGGTGTGTACCACCAGGCCTGGTCAATTTAAAAAAAAATTTTTTTCGTAGAGATGAGGTCTCACTGTGTTGCCTAGACTGGTCTTGAACTTCTGGGCTCAAGTGATCTTCCTGTCTCACCCTGCCAAAGTGCTGGGATTACAGGTTTGAGCCACTGTGCCAAGTCTCAAAATCCTTAAATTAATTATATCTACAAAGACCTTCTATCTGCAAAAGTCACATTCACAGGTAGTAGGGGTGAGGTCTTGGAAATATCTTTTTGGAGGACACTATTTACTATGGTTTGGATGTGTTCCCAAGTTTCATGTATTGGAAATTTAACCTTCAAATTCATATGTTGATTGGAGGTGGAGCCTTTGGGAGGTACTTAGATAATGTCATCGGGGTGAGACCCCCAAGAGGGGACTGGTGGCTTTATAAGAAGAGGAAGAGAGATCTGAGCTGACACACATAATCTTGTCCTCTCACCATGTGGTGCCCTTGCAATGTTATAATGCAGGAGGAAAACCCTCACCAGATGCTGGTGCCTTGCCCTTGAACTTCCCAGCCTCCAGATTTGTGAGCTAACTATACTTTATAAATTGCCCAGTCTGTGGTATTCCATTATAGCAACAGAAAATGGACTAAGACACTATTCAACTCACTAAAATATGAGATGCAAAAATAGTCATTTTAGTGAATAATATGCCTGATTCATGCCATAAAAGGCATCTCTAAACCTACTGGTCAGAATATATCATCCCAAACCTTTCATCCATTTGGATACTTTGACTTCTGAAGTCAGTACAAATTCACTTCCTGCTGCCCCAAATTTATAGCTATTGTGATTGCCAGTAACACAGAGTTCCTTCATTGTGTGACTTGGCCTTACCTCTTCCGTAGACGGGATGTTTATGACAAAGGGTGGAAAGTGGTGCCTGTCTACTGGGGCTCATTCCCGTTAAATGGGTAGCCCTGTCTGTGCCTCACATTACTTTTTTTTTTTCTTCCAAAAGTTAAGTCGCTGGAGTTGGTCTGGGCAGCTGAAAGTGGGGCCCAGGGTCAGGGATGTTTCTTGTATTAATGAAATCACATAGACATCTGTTATCCTTTCTTAGATTTTGATTTTTCATTTAATAATAAAAGATTATTAGGCTATATCACCATGTGAGGCAAAAGCTTCCAATTTATAAACCAGCAACCTCTGGTGAATCTCTCCACTACTATCCAGTAATAAGCCAGTATTTGCTTTTCAAAAGCAGTGTAATTTTCATCTGTTACAAGCATTACCTTAGTCCAAAATCCTAAGTACTTCTATATTTTTCCTTATAGGTCCTTCCCTCCTCCCTTCCCCCCAAATTATCTTGGCAGGAGAGGTGAAATCACAGAGACTTCAGGTCTAATCTTTCTTTCTGACTTATAGGGCCCATATGGTAGAGTTGACTAAACTCTGACTTGTAACTTGCCAAGGTCAGTCACTGAGTCTCCTCTCAATTCTGCTGAAAGAGTGTAGTCTTTTGGATGGCCCAAGATCTAAAGTGTGCAAAAACTCTAAGGTGAAGCATGTGTTGTTCTTTGTTGCAGTGGGAGGTATTACATGTGTTTCATTACCTGTCATGGGTTTAAGCACTATTCCTCTAGGTAATCCCAGGGATCCTCGTGGATGGTCCCTGAGCTTAACAGCACATACACATCTCCTTGGGTGTAATGTTAAGAACAGTAGTGCCTCTGGCACTTTTGTTTTAGGGAATCTTTGCCATATCATATAGTGAGGCACCTGACCCCCGAGAAAAAGAAGAAAACAAAGATGTGGAATGATGCCATCTAAGGCACTTTAACCTGATCTGTCTCTTTCAGAGTTTTCCTTAAAGTAAAAGGAGAACCTAGCTGTTTTTTTCTTTTTTCTTGTTGTTTGAGTCAGGGTCTCACTCTGCCACCAAAGTTGGAATGTAGTGGCACAATCACATCTTATCACGACCTCCAACTCCTGGGCTCAAGTGATCTACCTGCCTTAGCCTCCTTGAAAACTCGGGACTACAGAAGTGTGTCACCACATCTGGCTAATCAAAAAATATTTTTTTTGTAGAGGTAAGGTCTCACTATGTTGTCCAGGTTGGTCTTGAACTTTTGGGCTCAAGTGATCCTCCCGCCTTGGCCTCCTAAAGTGCTGGGATTACAGGAATGAGCCACCATGCCTGGCCTTACTATTATTTTTCTTAATAAAGCCAGCTTTTCCTCATGATATATTATGCTCTGGGGAGGGGATGGGTATAAAAGGATCCCTTGACAAGCAGGGTGGGCAATACCTTTTAGTTTTTTAAAGTATTTGTTAGTTCAACTACAATGATACTCCACTAAATTTTGTAAGACTCACTATATGTGGGAAACTAGTAGTATAATTTTCTATGTTCTATTGGGTATCTTCAGGTTCTGTGAACTTTCCCTACAAAGAATTTCTTAGTTCCAGAGAATTAACTAGGAAAGTCACTTGTGAGGGTGGGTGGGTAGGCATTCTGGGTAAATAATACTGTGATACTAGTGGTAATTAATCAATGGGTGTATTATTTTCCTAGAGCTACCAAAACAAAAATTACCACAAACTAGGTGGCTTAAAACAGAAATTGATCTTCTCATAGTACTGGAAGCTAGAAGTCTGAAATCAAGGTGCTGGCAGGGCCATGTTCTTTTAAAAGCATCTAGGGGAGGAATCTTCTTTGCCTTTCTCAGTTTCTGGTCACTCCCACGTGTTCCTGGGTTTGTGGCACCACAATTCCAGTCTTATGTTGTCACCTGGTGTTCTCCCTATGTATCTCTTCCCCTATAATAAGGACATCAGTAATATTGGCTGAAGGAACCATCCTACTCCATTATGACCTCATAACCTGATTACATTTGCAAAGACTCTTTTTCTGAATAAGGTCATATTCATAGGTACCAGGGGTTAGGACTTGAATTTATCTTTTTGGGGACACAATCAACCTATGACAACAGGTTTCCACTCTTCATGTCCATACCAAGGGGTTTGAAAGAGTAGATTCCGGTCACACCCCTGGTTTACAGAATAGAAAATTTTAAAATAAGATCACTGATCTCAGAGGTGTTAAATTTTTTTTTAAATTAGGAGGCCTCCAGGCAGAGAGGACTCTAGCACTTAGCACATAAGCAAACCAAAGCCCAATATAAACAGTAAAACAAAACTGAGACTTTTCTAATCAGAAACAACCAACTAACCTCTACCTAGGGAATTTCCACTCTAACGAATCAAATATATGTTCTTGGTCTTACTTCCATGTTTAGCCTGTAAAAGTTCACTGCCCATGCTGCTGCCGTAGAGCTCTGAACCTCTTTTAGTTTTAGATGCTGCCTGATTTATGAATTTTTCTTTGCTAAAATAAGCTCTTTAAAATTTTAATGTGCCAAAATTTATCTTTATCAGAGGGTATCATTCTAAACTACAATATGGCTCTTGGATACTCCATGATCGAGCTCACTCCACTAAATTTTTGCCAATCTGGGCTTTGTTGACTCAGGGCATTCTTCTGGGTTGCCCCGTGCTATTTTTACTCACATTATGGGCTTCCATTTTCCAATATCAGCCAGTTTCCATGGCTTTTGTACTTTAGGTTTTGGGGAGACTCGTAGAACCATCATTAGCTCTATTGTTGAATTTTAGTGTCCCCCCTTGTTCTAAAAATCCAGAGAGGGATTTAGCAAGTCTTAAAAAAAATACCTATCCAAGTAAGTCTTGCTTCCAAATGCACTGGACTCCCTTAGCATCATTCCTTAAGGCTGGTGATTTGTTTGTAGGCTTCCTGTAGATATTTTTTATTAAATAGTCATTCCTAGCAGTACTTAGATTTTTGCAGATATCCACTTTTCCTTTCATACCACCTGGATGCTCCTGGGGAAGGTGAACCTACCCTGCTCCAGAAGTGGATTTGTCAAAAGATAATTATTAGCTCTCTTGTCAGTGATTGGTTAACGAACTAAGCCTAAGCCCATGATTGCATGACACTTTCCTAGTCATAAAATTTGGATCTGAAATAGCCATGCAAACCAGTGGAAGACAAGTGGAAAAATTCTTGGAGGATTTTGAATCTCCTCTTTCTTTTAGATCTTTTGCAGAGATGTGAGGCCTGGAACTGCTGTAGCTAATTTACTCCTAGCCTGAGAATGAAACTGACCCTTGTGTGTGTGTGAGTGGGGGGGGGGCTCACAGTTGAAAGAACTGCTGAGAACCAGATTTAGAGGTGTGACTGGCTCACACTTAATCATCACTCTGCCAGTGGTCTTTTTCAATTATGTTTTAATTGGGTTTTCTGTTATTAAATACTGTTTGAACTGGGTTTTTGTTCCCTCAGTCTGAAAGTATTTTAACTGGCAAATGTATTTCCTGGTCCCTGATGGGTCTCTCTGGGCAAATATAGTTTCACTGGAAGAGATGATGATTCCCACCAGGTTCCCAAGGGAGTCCATATTCTCTTTGTATTAAGCAGGGGTGCAGGCTCCATGATCCTGTAATTGCAGAAGTTAGGTATCAACTTAGCATCACCAGATTTCTGGCATTGGTTGCCCATTGTTTGATGTACTTTTGTGTAAGTCAGACCGTGTAACTATTTCCTGAGTGACACAAGTTTCTTATACAATTGTTATCATGTGGTCATAGGTAGATGAAGAGAGGAAGAGGGAAATAAATCATTAGGATCAGTAGATTCCTCGGATTTGTGAGACTACAAACGGCCTGCGAAACATTGATTAAAACAAGGTATAGGGTTTTCCAAATGAATGACGTTACAAAGTCACTACCCTCATTAACTGGACCCTCCATGCTTCCTGTCTTCCTGTCTACAGCAGCAATTTCAGATCTTTACTTTCAGCAGATATTATTACCTGTTTTCAGAGAGAACAAAACAAAACAAGAAACAAAAAACAAAGAAAACAAACAAACAAACATCAGGCGGGAACCCACCTAACCTCTATCAAAGCAAAGATCGGTATTTATGCTAACACCCTCCCCCCCTTTTTTTTTGAGTTGGAGTCTCACTCTGTTGCCCAGGCTAGGGTGCAGTGGCAAGCTCAGGGCCACCCCAGCGTCGACCTGCTGGGCTCCAGCGATCCTTCTGCCTCAGCCTTTCAAGTAGCCTGGACTACAGGCGCGCACTACCACGCCCAGCTAATTTTTTGATTTATTGTAAAGACAAGGTCTTGCCAAGTTGCATACGCTGGTCTCGAACCCGCGGGCTCAGGCAATCCACTCGCCTTGGCCTCCCAAAGTGTTGGGATTACAGTTCACTAACCCATTAAAGGTTTTCAAAGGAAGAGGTGTCCTGTCTGTCCGCCAAGCTTGGGTGCAGGAGCTAGGCACCACTGAGCTTTACTTGTAAACCCAAAGAAAGCGACCGCAGCGAACTGGAGAAAGAAAACAGGGTAATGATACCCAAAAGGAAGACTTAGAGAAGCAGGAAACGAAGCCTGCAGTCTGCAGCTAAACCCTGGTGATGACTATTAAGAAAATACCAGAGGATGCCCCGCCTGCCAGCCCGCATTGCATAGCCTGTCTAGTCACAAAGCCGGGCCTCGGGCCTTGGCAGCACAGGACCTGTAACGGAACATTCCAGGGCCTCTCTGTGCCCCACGCCCAGCCTGGGGCCACGAAAATGCAATCTTCAGCTTCGTGGGAGGCCGAGGGTGGTGGGAGGCAGAGACCCCTTTAGTTATCTTTTTGCCGCTCTAACATAGTTTTTGTGCCCACTAGATGCATGACAAAAAAATTTCCGTGACTCGCCCTTTGGGGAGGGTACGTCCCAGAAAGAGGCACACCAAGGGATTGGAGCGGAGGAGGGGAACTCAAACTCAGAGGGAGAGGGAGAGGGTTTGCGGAGCGCTGACTCAGGGCCAGCCTGCTTTTCAGCGGGTCCTCGGGGCGGAGCAGCGGAAGGGGGAGCGCCTCCGACGGACCCTCTGCGGACATCCCGCCCCCGGCCCTCCTTCCCCCCTCTCACTGCCCGAGAAGGCCAACTCCGCCTGTCTGAGTCACGGCTGGAGCTGGGGAGGAGCTGGGGGAAAGGCGGCCCCAGCCCACAGAACAGCCAGCAGCTGCCAGCACAGAGAGCTGGGCGGTCAGGGATCATGGGGGAGAGCGCGTTCGAGTCGGGGCCTGCGCCCGGGGCGCCGGCGGGGGGCCCCGTGCACGCCGTGACGGTGGTGACCCTGCTGGAGAAGCTGGCTTCCATGCTGGAGACGCTGCGGGAGCGGCAGGGAGGCCTGGCTCGGAGGCAGGGAGGCCTGGCGGGCTCTGTACGCCGCATCCAGACGGGCCTGGACGCACTGAGCCGCAGCCACGACACCACTAGCAACACCCTGGCGCAGCTGCTGGCCAAGGCGGAGCGCGTGGGCTCGCACGCAGACGCCGCCCAGGAGCGCGCGGTGCGCCGCGCAGCCCAGGTGCAGCGGCTGGAGGCCAACCACGGGCTGCTGGTGGCGCGCGGGAAGCTCCACGTTCTGCTCTTCAAGGTCAGTGACCTCAGGCGTCCCCCAATCGGGGACTTTTCTCGCCTCTGGGCCACCAGGTGGGGCTCTTCTCTCCCACCCACTTACCACACCCACATTCCTGACCCCACCCGCCGCCTGTTGCTGTGGAACGGACTTCCCGAGCCGCACCCACTTCCCACCGCCCAGCCCCGACCTCCCTCACGCGCCCGGGCCCAGCCTGGCCAATCCAAGCCCGCCCAGCTCAAGCCACGGCCGCAGAGTTTGGTCTAAGTCCCAGCCCATCCCCAAAATAACGGTGGTGGAAGTCATTCAGTGACTGCGGCCACCACCCTCAATGGGTCCCACCCTACTTTACAAACTTCTGCAGTTGGCCGGCAGCTCTCCCTCCCCCTACCTTTCCACGTCTCCCCTTTTCCGCCTCACTCTGGCTGTGGAGGTAAACGGGGTCCCCCTTGTGTAATTAAGGAACGAGTCTCAGGCTGCTCTGAGATAAGGGGCTGTCAGCGTCAGTGCTGTGTGTTCACATGCAGGAGGAGGCTGAGATCCCAGCCAGCGCCTTCCAGAAGGCACCGGAGTCCTTGGGCCCCGCGGACCAGTCCGAACTGGGCCCAGAGCAGCCAGAGGTCGAAGTTGGAGAGAGCTCGGACGAGGAACCCGCCGAGTCCCGGGCTCAGCGGCTGCGGCGCACCGGGCTGCAGAAGGTACAGAGCCTGCGAAGGGCTCTTTCGGGCCGGAAAGGCCCGGCTGCGCCGCCGCCCACGCCGGTCAAGCCGCCTCGCTTGGGGCCTGGCCGGAGTGCCGAAGTGCAGCCGGAAGCTCAGCCTGCGCTGGAGCCCACTCTGGAGCCAGAGCCTCCGCAGGACACCGAGGATGACCCCGGGAGACCCGAGGCTGCCAGAGAGGCTCCGCTCCAAATAGAGAGTGCAGCCTGATGGCTGGTGCTGCCTGCCTCCCTGTGCCTGTGCCGTGTCCCGAAATAAATCCTTTCAGAATGCAGCACTCACGCCCTAATAAGGAGCGGATCCTGCATCCACAGCCCGGCTCTGGCCCTCCCTTCCCTATGCCTTAGGCCCAGTACCCCGTGTACTCTAAAAGAGGTGCAGTCACTCACATCTGCTTGCGCTCACCATTAATAAAAGTAATTTCATCTGATCCAGACTCCATGTGAAGGGGGGTGGGAGTGGAGAAGGCAGTATAAGGAATAAGGGAAATGTTGGAATCTGGAATGTGGCTTGAATGTCAAATAGATCATTGTATGATTTCTCCGGCTTCCACGGAATCCTGGGCTCCACTCGGTGGCACATAGGAATATCTGGCTGGCTACTTGCTCCTTAAACATTTTCTTCGTGGGGATACACAGTTGCAATTTTTAAAGCATTCAGTACAGCCTCATGCCACAGTTGCTCCCCAAAGGTCAATTCCTCTTAGGCTTTTCCTCTTCTACCACTTCTTAAAAAGTTTAGTTTTCCAGGATTCCTTTCTGGGCCCTTCTTACACTCTGGGTCCTTTTTGGCTGACATTCACTCCCAGGCCTCTCCTACTAGTTAGTGCACCCCATACCACACTGCTACAGTTAAACAATACTCCAAAAGTAGCAATGTATCTTCTACCTTTTAATTAAATTCTATTTCAATGCAACAGCTATTTATTGAGCACCTATGTGGCAGGCCCTACTAGGCATGGTTCAGAATTCCTCCCTTTCTTGTGTTTTCTTTACCAGTGAATGGCACCACCATCCACACAGAAACCCGTGCGTCCTTGTTAGCTCAAGGACACTTTCTCAGGCACCTCCAATGTGGAAACTGTTATCGTACTGATTTGACCTCTGTAATCTGTCCACTTTTCTTAATACTTACTGTCGTTGCTTTATCTTTTACCTGGCCAGTATTTGAACTGCCAATCTGATCACATCATCGTCCCGATTCAGACCTTTCAATGTGTCCCTATTGTCTTCAGAGTAAAGGCCAAACTCTGTTCAAGGCCCTTTATAATCCGGTTCCTGCCCATTTTTGTAGCCTTGTCTCTTGCCACTTTCCCTCATGCTACTGTTGAGTCACCTTGAGCTCCGTGCTCTCACTCTCATCTCTACTGTCCTGCAAAACACAGTAAGGCATTCCTGTTTCAGGGCCACCTGTTTCTCTTCCTTGTTTCCCAAGCACCATTTGTACGCTTCTAGTGCTAACGACACTGATTGTAATTATTTGCAGTTACTATCACACTTCACTCTGCTGTAGTGTGGCTCATTTGCAGTAGGGACTGTTTTACTTATTTCTGCTCATTTCTGTATTTCCCACACCAAATACTGTGCTTGTATACAGTAGACCCTCATGAGGGGCTGGGGATAGTTTCCTGCAAGAACAGTAAAGCAAGAACAGCACAGAAGAAAAGTGAGAAATTGGTGGTGGAGGCGGGGGTGAGCATGGTTACCTACCCCTGCATTCAGTTTCTGTTGTATATAACAGTTTTTGAATGCCTGCTGTGTTCCAGGCCCTATGATAGGTTTTGTGAACACCAAGAGGGTGTTCACCATCTCTGCCTCCAGGGAGCACAGAGTTTAGAGGGAGACACAAACACCACAGTTTTAAGGAATAATATACATGCAGTGATAGTTATATGTGAGCTGTTTTGAGAGCAAAGAGGGAAGAGGTATGGCCCAACCTGAAGGAGGAAAAGCAGGGGATATTTAAGAAAGTGTTCTTGGAAATGGTAGACAGTGGGATGAAAAACAGGAATGGTGAGGGGCAGTAGAGCTCAATGGTCAGTAGTTTGGGTTCTCACTTCCCTTATCTATAAAATGGGATAATGACAGCCTCAATTGGGCTGTTGCAAAGATTAAATGACATAAGTCAAGTGCTTAGCACAGTGCCTGCAGCATAGTTTCTGCTCCATAAATTTCAGGTACATAATTCATGCGTCCACTCGTTCAACAAATATTTACTGAACTCTTAATGTCTGCCAGGCGCTATTTTAAAATCTGAGGCTACATTCACTGCTGCTTACTTGGCTGGTTAAGAAAAAAAATTTTTTTTTAAAGAAAGGCAAGTTTCCTGCCTCCATATGCTTAAATTCTAGTAGGACTCCTCTAGTACACAATAAACAAGTAAATATGTAAGCCAGATAAAAACAAATAAACATATGACCCGTAAGGGCCTTCTGGTTATGAGCTCTGATGAACACAGACTAAGGATACAGATAATGGCTGTGGGGGAGTGGGGTGTTCTTTACCTAAGGACGTTTGGGACTAATATTGGGACCAGGCTTATGTGTAAATTACTCCTCCTTGATCCTGAAGTTCAAGTGGCGTCACCTTTTTTTATTTTCATGGACTCAATAAGACAAGTTTAAGCCCTCACCTGCCATGATTGGTGGAAAGTCTATAATCAGTAATTTTAGTTATCTTCCCCTTCTCTAGATTGTGGATTATACCAGGGGACTCACACCGGCTCTCAGCTTTTGCCTGTCTCTGCTGCCATTACTCCTTATGGCCACATGATGTCACTGTCGGGGAGCCAGTGTCCTAGTTGATGCCTCATCTACCCCATGACTGACCTGCTCTGCTGAGGTCCAGGAGAGAGTGGGGGTAGAGGGACTAAGCGCAACAGGGGTCCTTTCATGGGGGGCGGCTCTGCAGTATCTCCATCTTGTCTGGGGGAAATTTAGGGCTTCTCCTGTAGGCTCTCAAGTCTAGTGCTTAGACCCCTGCTTCCCAGCAGCCACCCCTTTTAAGGTTCTGCCTTCCTAGAGGGGCTGGTATAAGCAGGTTCGGTGCTCTATCACCAAGGGAAAATACATTCTTGATTTTTCCAAATTCCTGGTAATCTTCCTGATTTTCCCCTTTCAATCCACAAGCAAAATTAAGAACCCAACTTCGCATTTCCCCTATAAAATGTCCCGATCTCAGCCGGGCTCGGTGGCTCAGCCTGTAATCCCGTGCCTTTGGAGGCTGAGGTGAGTGGATTGCCTGAGCCCGCGGGTTCGAGACCCGCCTGGGCAACTTGGCGAGACCTCATCTCTACAATAAATCAGACACTAGCGGGCGTGGTAGCGCGTGCCTATAGTTCCAGCTACTTGGAAGGCTGAGGCAGAAGTATCGCCCGAGCCCAGCAGGTCGAGGCTGCGGTGGTGGCCGGGAGTGGCCACTGCACTCCAGTCTGGGCGAGAGAGTGAAGACTCCAACTCA